>QZGG01001731.1:0-55270 GCA_006409495.1 Sedum album
GAAGTAAGGAGGGCAGTTTCAAACAGCAGCATCACCAAATCCTTAACAGATTTGTCATTCTTGTCTGCATCAGCTCTCTTCCTCAACTCATCCATTATGGGGTTCTCTGGGTTGATTTCCATAGTTTTCTTGCTAGACATATACCCAGCCATGCTAGAATCCCTCAATGCCTGGGCTTTCATGATTCTTTCCATGTTTGCTGTCCATCCATACTCACCAGTAACCAAGCAGCAAGGTGAGTCCACAACACGGTCAGAGACAACTACCTTCTCAACCTTATCACCCAAAATTTCCTTGATAACTTTGCACAGTCCCTCAAACTTCTGCTTCAGTTCTTCCTTCTTTTTCTTCTCATCTTCAGTTTCCTCCAACTTCAACCCTTCCTTGGTAGCAGAGACAAGCTTCTTCCCTTCAAACTCCTTCAGCTGGCCAACAGCATATTCATCAATTGCATCAACCATGAAGAGAACTTCATACCCTTCTTCTTCAGTTTCTCAAGGAATGGAGAATTCTCAACAGCTTCTTGCTCTCTCCAGTAATGTAATAGATGTCATTCTGCCCTTCCTTCATCCTGGTCACATAATCCTTTAAGCTGGTCATCTCATCACCACTCTTGGTTGAGTGATACCTGAGCAACTCAGCTAGCTTAGATTTGTTCTGAGAATCTTCATGGATGCCAAGCTTCAAGTTCTTGGAAAAGGCTCATAGAATTTGTTGTAATCCTCCTTGTTCTCTGCTATTTCCTGGAACAATTCAATGCACTTCTTCACCAAGTTCTTCCTGATGACCTTGAGAATCTTGTTCTGCTGCAACATTTCCCTAGATATGTTCAGTGGCAGATCCTCAGAGTCAACAATACCCTTGACAAAGCTCAAATACTCAGGGATCAACTCCTCACAGTTGTCCATAATAAACACCCTCCGCACATAGAGCTTGATGTTGTTAGGCTTCTTCTTAGTGTCAAACAGGTCAAAAGGAGCCCTCTTTGGCACAAAAAGGATGGCTTTGAATTCAAGCTGCCCTTCAACAGAGAAGTGCTTCACTGCAAGGTGTTCTTCCCAGTCATTGGTAAGACTCTTGTAGAAAGCTGCATACTCTTCTTTAGTGATCTCTTCAGGTTTCCTCATCCAAATAGGCTTTTGCTTGTTAACCAATGACCATTCATGAGAGACTTCCTTGATCTTCTTCTTTTTCTTCTCCTCTTTTTCCTTCTCTTCATCAACATCCTCAACCTTTCCTTCCTCATCCTTCTTCTCTTCCTCATCCTCATCATCAGAAATTTCCTTCTCAGTGGTCTTCTCAACCCACAAAGAAATTGGGTAGCTTATAAACTCAGAGTGCTTCTTGATCAAATCCTTCAACCTCCTTTCCTCAAGATACTCCAACTGATCCTCCTTCAGGTAAAGAGTAATCTTAGTTCCTCTGCCCAAGCTCTCGCCAGATGTGTCCCTAGTCACGGTGAAGGAACCACCAGCCTGAGACTCCCAAACATACTGTTCATCATCATTGTGCTTGGTAGTCACAACGACCTTATCAGCAACCAAATAAGCAGAGTAGAACCCAACACCAAACTGCCCAATCATGCTGACATCAGCCCCTGCTGCAATTGCCTCCATAAACTCCTTGGTTCCAGACCTCGCAATAGTACCCAGATTGTTCACCAAATCTGGTCACACAATGAATCAATGCTTGAACATGTTAATCAACTGAATTACTAATACAAAAAATGACAACTTCACAATAGAAACAATCAATTACCAGCTTTGGTCATTCCTATCCCACTGTCAATGATGCTCAGGGTTTTGTTAGCCTTGTCGGGGACAATGTGGATGAATAGCTCCGGCTGCGAATCCAGTTTGCTCTTGTCTGTCAAACCTTCAAATCTGATCTTGTCCAGAGCCTACACACATACAATCAATCAAAATCAAAATCAAAATCAAAACCACATCAATCACTAACCATAACAAACATCAACACATATCAATTAAATCCACATTTAACACGCCGGATAAAAATCAAAGCTTTACAGAAAAATACAAAAACCCTAATCAACAGTCCCGAACAAATGCAGCACATTTGATGCAGCTATCAATCGTTGACAACCACACACGGTATATATAAAGGAAGTATCGACTTACATCGGAAGAGTTGCTGATTAGCTCCCGGAGGAAGATCTCCTTGTTGCTGTAAAAAGTGTTGATGATGAGGCTGAGAAGCTGGTTGATCTCAGCTTGAAATGCAAAGGTCTCCGGTTCCGCCATCGACGATGATTCAAACTAACAAAGCAAGAATTGGATCGCGAGAGAGAAGATATATCGATTGATTGCTTTCGAATTTCTAAGTCGAGTTGAAAAATGAACAAGGGAATGGTTTTATACCCGCTTGATGCTTCTGGATCCTTCCGTTTAGAGTGGTTGTTCCAGAGCCTCTAGAGCCTTCTATTGCTAATTTTATTTATTTATTATTAAATATTTCGAGATAACCGTATCAACGAATTTGAATCGTTCCTCAAGTGCGGGCAAATCGGTCATTTAATCACGACAATGTTTTTAGGATTGACCATTATCGTCTCATTCTAGAAGTTACGGGGTTGACTGCATGCATTGGGTTGGGCCTTGGTAAAGAGTACACAGCTGAGACTGAGAGTTCAGTTCCATGTAAAAGTTGAGAGTTGTAGTAATAACTATCCTAAAAAGAAATTATTACAATCAAGTAATTTAAAATAGGGATTGCAGTAAATCATCATTATAATATGTTATTTTACAGTAAATCATTATTATAATATGGTATTTTGCAGTAAACCACCATTATAAAAAAAAATCGAAATGAGTATATTATAACATTGCCGTTAACAGAAAACCACCAATAACACTATTCCGTTAAAACTTCTGTTAAGTGCGTGTACACGTGACAATAAAATATTATTTTATACTGAAATTAATTACCGAAAACCACTATTATAATCTCAGTTTTACGAAAAACCACCATTTTAATAACTTATTATCAGAATACTACCACCTGCACTGTTCATGCTAGATCAGAGGCTCATATGATAATTTTACTCGTTGATAAGTATCTACTAGCTACATAGTGCTTCAATTTAATCTCGATGGAAGTCAATGAAGAAAATAATGTGGGAAATACAAAAAGAAACTCTTTTTTTTATTTTTAAAATTGGTCAAGGAATGGACAACCCCCATTCTCAAGCCAATTAAATTATTCCCCTCTAACCTACCCCGCAGAACCCCAGTCCTGCCCCCATCAGGAATCGAACCCGGGTTGGCTCCAATGGTGGCCATTTTTGACTCCGGCTCTTGTTTGAGAGTTTATCACCAATGTTTAATGATTATCGACTGTACGATTCAATTCTTTTAAACTCGATGGAAGTTAAATATAAATAACTTACTCATTTATCTTACGAAATATGATTTATTATATCACTACTTTTAAATTCTAATTGTTTTTCTATATTGATCTTAAAGATCGACTCTGAGCTAAAATATAACAGCTTCTCACCACACCCGCAACTGCAAATATGCTTCCATTAGGTTTCGTGTCTAGTATGGATTATAAATTAATAAACGTGTATTGCTTTACTAATAAAAAATAGTCACAGTCATTTGTGATTATTTGTTAAAATGGTGGTTTTTTTGCAAAACAAGACATTATAATGGTGGTTTTCTGCAAAACAAAACATTATAATGGTGGTTTTTTGAAATTGTCTGAATTAAAGCTATATACCCACGCGTCTTATGTCGCGTGTTTTACAATTTCTAACGGAACAGTTAAATTAGTGGTTTTCTGTTAACGGCGATGTTATAGTAGACTCGTTTCGGAATTTTTTTTATAATAGTGGTTTACTGCAAAACATCATATTATAATGGAGGTTTACTGCAATTATCCCTTTAAAATATGTACAAAAATATGTCAACGCCAAAATATGGATATAAATCAATAGGGATAGGTTAGGAGAGGACCAGTTGGTTCGAATTCAGATAATCAGATAATGTTTCTGTTGTCATCTCTACCGCATTTGTGTATAGCTTCACCATTGTAGTACTCAGGAACTTCTGTAATGAAAATGGAAAGCTATGCACTGATTATTTTGATGAGCTTCATAGTAGTGGCAATTTAAAAGCTTTTCATGAGAAAATAGCAGGACTTCTAAAGCTTCTGAAATGCGCCTTGGCAATATTTCCAACAAGTAAAAGACAGATTATTATCTGCATCAGGATTTGTCATGGAACAGTAGATTTGTTGCCTTAGCTGCTTTCAAAACTTCGGGAAATACCTGCCAAAATAACAACTTGACACATTGACTTATAATAACAATGGATGAAATAAGATGCTGATCTAACAAGAGTGATTATATGTGATGTACCTTCATCTGCCTGATGTTTGTTCTTGTCATCTCCTGCATAAGCCAGTGAATTGTATTTGGGATTCCATTCTACACTGTTCATAGCAGCTCTACAAGGGATTTGGTGTACTGTCCGTCCGGTTTGCACACTGGCCTGTTTGCAATCATATAAATTACAATGATATTAGCTTGCATATATACTTCTTCATACATAGTGAACAAGGCAAGAACAAATGAGTTCACAAACACTTAACTGTATCGATAAACAAGTCTTCACTGGCTGAAGTAATATAATCCCCTGTATAATTGAATCTTATTGTTCTGACAGGCCATCTGTATGACAGGTTAAGAGCGGTGTTAAACATGACAAATGTATATTTGGCAAGAAATGAAATTGTTTAAGCAATATGATAGAATCTTATTGCTAAAAAACTCACTCGAGTTTTGTAAATGTTCTCGCGCAAAGCATTTCTGATAAGTCCCAAAGTCTGACCAAGTTATCAGCACTTCCAACAGCTAAATACCTGCACTTCCTAACATCCAATATTGTCAGTTCATCATCCTACAATAATCAAAATATAACAATCAGACAAGCTGCACACACTATATAATTTCAGCTCATAAAACTTAATATAATATTAAGCAAACAAATCAAAAGCTTCTGGAAAGGTCACAAATTTCAGATTGTAAGGTTTACCCTGTTGCCAACAGCCACGTGTGTTCCATCTGGTTTGTAGGTAATGTTGATATCCTCTCCACTATGTTCTGCTTGTTGTGGGCACTTTCCACCTACACATACCATATATATTATAAAAATTCAAAACTACAAATCCATAGCAAACCCCTTCCAACAGTACCACAGTGAAAGTATCTCAGATCCCGCATACTATTATTCAGTGAGCACTTACTACGAGCATCCCATAAGTAAACAGTTTTATCACCAGAAGCAGTCACAACCAAATCAGCATGCTTTGGAATCCCAACACAGTTGATCCACACTATCCGTATGTCCTTTCAACTCTACATCCTTCACCTTCTTTTTGTGACCCTGATATTCTCTGCTGTGATCATCGATGCTAACTGCTTCCAATCGAACTTGCAGCGGCGAAGAGTTCACTCCATCTTCCGCGACAGCCGTCGACTTTTTATTATTTATCTCGGAAAAAAAAACAGTTAAAGCATATTAATATTATTATTTTTAAAAATAAAAAGATACAATAAAGAAAGAAAAATGTGATGGAAATAGCTGGCTGGCGGTGACGTTCGGTATAAATAGTGGAGCGGTTGACCGCTGACGAAAAACAGAGTCCAAATTTCACCGACGCTTCACTGCCAGCGCTCGGTCGGTATACGGCGATGGATTCCGGTAGATACATGGCTTACTCACCTTCAGCCTCACCGGCTTCACAGTCACCTATTCATCCAGGTCTTCGCTCTGCTTCTTCCGCCCTAGTCGAGCAAGACAAGTAATATCTTCTTTCTTGATCTTGTTCGAGATCTGATTATCTTCTTTGATCTTAATCTGTTTACTGTGTTTAGTACTGGATGTAACTTATTTGGACTTTCAGTGATTGATTGCTTTGCTTGGATTTTAGGTGTTTTATTTAGGGCTTTGAATTCAGATTTGTGTGTTTGTATAATTCTTGTTGTTATCATGTTATGTGATTGATCCTGATTGGCTGGTGATATCGTGTGGACATGTGTATCTAGGTATTTATCAGAGCTGCTAGCGGAGCGTCAGAAAGTTGGACCTTTTATGCAAGTGCTGCCTCAGTGTTATCGGTTGCTCAATCAAGGTTTGTATAGATCAGTAATTTTTTACTATGCTTATATATTTCGATCTCAAACTTTGATGAAACATAATCACTGTATTGTGGAGTGTTGTGACAGCACATGTGATAAACTGTTAATAGGTTGCTGATTCTGACTGTTTCGTATCAAGTTTCTAATATCTGACTCATAGTGTTATTCATTTAGGGAAGTTTTGATACACCATATTGTATGAGAGCTGCTAATGGTGTGCTTTTTTCTTAAAATTTCTGTTAACAGAAATATTGCACTTAACTTCAGTGTTGGGGAATAGTTCAGCTATAGGCCAGAGTGGATGGGAACATCCTAACCCTTTGGCCTCGGGAAGCCTTTTCGCAAATGGAGGAGCTGAAGGATGGACATCAAGGTTTCAGTCAGATGTATGAATACTCGCAACTGAAAAGATTTATCATTTCATGGTGCCTTCCATGGAATCCATTTGTTGCAGTCATAACATAATTATAAGATACCTATTTACTTTACTTACCTCTCTGAATTATTGGTTTAAAGCTATACATGATCAATAAACAAATAAGGCAGTCCATGATACTAATTTATATGTTGGCTAGAATTAACTTTTATGTGTAGTTCCATCTTAGTCCCATTCCATTCAAGACCTCTAATTTCAAGCTTATTTTCTAAGTTAGTCATCGATACTGAGTCAGCTAAAATATCTATATGCTTTCATCTCTCATTAAAAATACCCTTTATGAGCACCTAACGGTGTATGCATGTTTTACCAGGTTTGCACCTTTTTACCATTCATCATATATGCTCATCAGTATTTTTCTTCTATTATTCAGATGTCAGGATTAAGACAGCCATCTTCACCAGCTCATAACTGGTTGAGTTCCCCAACCAGCTCTTCTGGATTGATTGTGAAAAGGACTATTAGGGTGGACATTCCTGTTGAGCAATATCCAAACGTAAGATTGTATATTAGGGTGGACATTCCTGGATTTATTCCGTTTCATATTACCAAGCTGCCCAGCCTTTAACGAGTCTCATACTGCAGTTTAACTTTGTTGGGCGACTTCTTGGCCCGAGGGGTAATTCCCTCAAGCGAGTAGAAGCAAGCACTGAATGTCGAGTCTTGATACGCGGACGTGGAAGTATTAAAGATCCAGCCAGGGTAATTTGTTTCTTTAGTTTCACAGTTGTCTTTGTGACCATAACTGCGTCATTGCTATTCAAGGATGCTACCTTTATTGTTGATTCGATAATCGTGTCTTGAATTTGATTATTTTGTTTATTTAACTTACAGGAAGAGATGATGAGAGGAAAACCTGGTTATGAGCATCTGAACGAACCACTCCACCTGCTAGTTGAGGCAGAATTACCTGTTGAGATCATTGATGCTCGACTTATGCAAGCCAAAGAAATACTAGAAGACCTTCTCAAGCCCATAGTAAGACACTAAGACTGTTTCCCTGCCTTTATGTATAAACCTGTTGTTATGATCGCAAGCATGTAACATCCCATGCAATTGATTCATGTAGGATGAATCTCAAGATATGTACAAGAAGCAGCAGTTAAGGGAGCTAGCACTGCTAAATGGTATGCTTCGGGATGAAGGGTCCCCCATGTCTGGGTCAGTGTCCCCATTCAACGACAGTCTTGGTATGAAAAGGGCCAAAACAAGAAGTTAATTTTATCTATCTGTATGTCATCTCTGTCTGCAAAATGCCATTTTGTTGAGGCGACAATTCTATCGATTGGAGTCATCAACACAAAAAAACGATCCACTTCACTAATATTGCCACGGTCTCAGCATCCAGATCAACTCAACCATGCAGTTATGCTCTTTATTTCCAAGATGTAATTTCACAGTTTGTGTGATGGTAGTCTCAAAGTGTTAGGGTATATGATGCAGTGGTTAGTCTGATATAGTCATTGCCTGCAGCCTGTCATGAGCTTTTGGTGACAGTTTCGTGATAGGGCTGCGTAAGCTGACCTGATGGTCTATACCTCCAAACAGAGCCCAAAGCGAAGGACTCTGTTTGATTGCATGTCATGATGGGCTCTCATGAATATGCTTTGTAGGGGGAATAAAACAGTGAGCTTGTAAAGCATATAATGTCAAATGTCTGTTCTTTTATTTCTGTGCAGTTGATACGTTGAAAATACTGAAGTTTCTATAAGAGTATACCCTGTATATGTGACCAGTAAATGCCACCAATTGTCTGAATGTCCGCAGCTGTATTTTTGAAGATTTTACATTGCAGCATTCAGTAAAAAGGATAGACGTTGTAATTTTACAAATCTGGATGATAATTCCCAGACAGAAAGGTTTTAATGTAAACAACAGTCGTGTCGAGTTTCAAGCCAGAGTTTTGTAATTTGGAGCAGCTTCAAGTCATCCTTGTAAGGTGGGGCTTACTAAACTGAATCTTCACTTTTGCCATCTCCTCCTTCCTCATCTTCCATATCATCAATTCCAACCCAACGAGTAAATGCAAATAAGAATTCCTTGAAATTAACCATACCATTTTTATCCCAGTCCATCTCTTCTGTAAAAACGAACAAGTAATGAGGAAAGAAGACTGTCAGGTAGAAACAAAGTAAAAATGATGGTGGTGTTATAAGTTATAACTAGATAACTCCACTTATTCATCAGCTATTTTCATAACCTTTATAAGATAAAGAATAATGGAACTGACCAAATCGTTTCATGGCAATGCGCCCAGATGATCGTTCTCCAGAGGTGGTCTCATTAATTGCATCGACCATCTCACTTCTGCTTACATAACCATCCCCGTTCTTGTCTATAAACACAAATGCATCAGCCACTGTTTGAAATGTGGTCTCCAGGTGTGGCATCTCTATCCCTGATTTCTAAACAACACATATAAAGGACAAAACAAGAGAGTACTTTCATGTAAACCAGTGATATGGACTCTTCCCCAAAACTTGATAGCTAATATATTATTCTTAAACTATGTACTGAGTAACAGTGATAACTGCAGTTAAGACTTTCCTGAACTTGTACTGATTTATTTGAGATGGAGGAATTATCTGGGAAGGGAATAGCATAAGAAAACTTGCACAAGTTATAGTTCAGGATACTGTATGAAGTGCAGTGGGATCATCCTTGAGCAGGCAAAGAAGGCAAAGAAGCACAATGAACTCCTTGAATTCCACTCCTTTATCATTGTTGATGTCACATGCTTCAAACAAGTCATTAATATCTTCTTCCGTAAATGATATTTCAAGTTTGTCGAAGCAATGTCGCAACTCCTCATGGTCTATCGATCCATTTGAATCCTCATCTTCAACAGAAATTATTATAACAACAGTGATAGTGTGATAGACTGTGAATTCTGAAGTAATGTATAGAAGAAAACATTATAAAATGTCAAAATGAGTAAATTTACCATACTGCTCAAAAATAATTTTGCACTTTCTCAAACACTCATCGATTCTAGGGAACTTCAGTATTATGGTGTTGAATGACCTCAGTGAGCTTCCTTTAGCTGCTCGACGTTGCATAGCCTCAACCATCTTAGCCTCGAGCTTTGATTCTGGTATCCATGAGTTTTTAGGTGACTTGGCCTTTCCTATGGAAGCTCCCATTTCAACAAGATGAAGTAAGACAAGCCTATTGAGTTCTGCACCTATTGACATGGAAACTGATTAGATACAAAGGATGAAAGCATCCTACAGCCCTTTCATTTCATTTTCCTTAGATAAAATAAGGGTTAATTGCCCCAAACCACCCATAAAATACGCGTTTTCCCCGGAACCACCCTTAAAATAATTTCTTTCCAGAAACCACCCCTCTGTTATACATTTTTCCCAAGAACCACCAGCCGTTAACGCCGTTAACTTTTCCGTTAACAGCGCACTTTAATGGGTGGTTTTTGGAAAAAAATAACATTTTATGGGTGGTTCAAAAGAAGTCTAAAAATAATTGTGAGTATAATATTTATTTAACATAAAATTAAAAACAATAGGCAATAAAATTATACATTTAAATTTTTTTGTTGTTTAAAATATTATGATTGAATGTCAATTATAGTTTTATTAGCTTTTGAAAATATTTTAGGATATATAAACTCTATAAAATTATTATATAAGACATACAATTTTTTATTAAAATTAAAGGACGACATACAATCAAACACTAATTTAAAAAAGTATAATACTTCATATTACTCGGCACTCTTACATAGTTTAAATTACATCTCTTTGAGGTCCTCGTGATATACAAACAAACACTTACTTAACAAATCAAACGACATACGATTAAACACTTATACAAAAGTTATAATAACCTAATTATACTCGACTCTCTAACATATTTTAATATTCGCATTTATGAGGTACTATTGAAACTAATTATTTTGTACAAATTAGTTAATTTTTATTGATTTAACTTGTGAATTATGGTTAGGGAAAAAATAGAGTTTTATGGGTGGTTTTTGGCAAAAATAAGGTGCTTAAATATGATGCACTAACGGCTGGTGGTTCCTGGGAAAAAAGGTGTAACGGCAGGGTGGTTTCTGGGAAGAAATTATTTTAAGGGTGGTTTTGGGGAAAATGCGTATTTTATGGGTGGTTTGGGGCAATTAACCCATAAAATAAAACAAACAGTGATCCTTTAAGCATGGGTAGTACTGGACTACAGGCACAGCCTCATTCAAACAACAAACAGCTATCACTGAGAAACTAAAATTCATTTTCATAGAATCTAAAAGTTAGCTTGCTTTCAGCTACCCATATCACGAAATCCTAAACACTGGCATAGCAATTGCATTGGCAGTTCACAACCCTAACAAGGATATCAAGAAAATAAGAAGCAGAACACAAAGTCATCCATGACAAGAAAGAGATCACAAAGTCAGATTAAGAAACAACTTCAAACATGCAGTCAGGGGCGGCTCAAGCTCTTGTGTGGCCTGAGGCGAAAAAAATTATGTGGCCTTCTTGAAAATTCGAATTTTTTTGTTGAGTATCAATTACTTGATAGTGTAATTTTAATAAAATCATATTTCTTGGCATGGGATTTTCGACAAAAAGTTCAAAACTTAATCATTTTTGCAAGTTTATTATTTGGATTGCCGTGCTTATAAGTTAGGAATTTTATAAACAAAACAGCTAATAGTAGCATTTCGTTGTAAAAAACTAAATAGAAATGTGGGTAATTAAGTTCAAGAGAGACGTTACGGTTTTGTGAGACGAAATGACTTAATTTTACTTGTTGATTTTGATAATTTGAATGATAAAATTAGAGTAGGTTTTTAATAATTTTGGCAATTATATTTGCAAAAAACACGTGAAGGTTGAATTTTGAGGTTTTTTACCTGAAATTCATCCGTCAAATTAGTGAAAATCAACCATTGAGATCATGTTATACAGTCTTGTACAAATTTTGATTTTCATCATTGATCTTTTTACATGAAAATGTTATAATAATTTTTTCTTTTTTAGTCAACTTCTAATGTGGCCTTATGTAACTTAATTTTTCTTTAAAATGTGGCCTATTGTTAACTTATAAATATTCTCAAAATTTTGTGGCATGAGGCTTGTGCCTCATTGGCCTCAAGGTTGAGCCGGCACTGCATGCAGTGAGATTGATCAACAAATCTATTCACACCCAGATCAAAAAGACATCTAATTTAAGCATAATATGAATTTCTAAAAAGCAAAAAAGTGAAACCATACCCAAAGACAATCAGATTCAAGCCGAAAATGATATACACTAAACAACACTCAAGCCTAGCAAATCATCAAACACTTGGTGGGCAACTTTGTCTTCGGTTTATGTGAATGGAAAAAAGCCACAAACTGGTATCGAAATGTGGACCCGGAGACGAGCAATGGAATTGGGAACGAGGGTGCGAGTAATGATGAGAAATCAGATACAAAGTGGAAACCTTTAATCAAAAGTTCATCCAACATCAAACAAAGTAGTGGCAGTACAAATGAAGTTATTAATGAAACAATAAACAAGAGAAAACACAAAGCTGTTTGCATCTGAAGATCGGCAGAAATCACGGCGGTCCGACCACTTAGTTTTTGGATCAAGGCGAGTGGCTCTTCTGCTGCTCAGCTAAAGCTTCCTTTCAATTACTGTCTTGATTTTCAAATTTGTATGGAAGTGCATATTGCAAATGCAATAATTTGATGAATAACAATCAACAGAATACTCCCTGCTTCTAAAAGTATCTAAAACAACATCTGATGAATAATCAGTTGGACGGAATTCATACAATTTAACTGTCATTTGTTTAACATGATCGTGTAAGACGCTATGTTCAAAATGCGCAATAATCTGCTTACGTAAATAAGCTGTATACAATAACCCAAAGAGGGGAGGGCAAGGGAATACATTTTCAAGCTCGTATGAGTTCAAAGCTATCATTTTCAATATCAAAACTTTTCGCATGTATTGCATCTGATACTCTCTTGCCATCATCAACTTTCAAATCCTCTTCTAAGCTCTAACCATTATGTATAAAATATTTGTCAAGGTATAATGATCCGATACTCTCTTTGTCCAAATGTGCCAGCAGATCAGGCATGGGAAAATTAAACTAACCTTTCAAGCCCAGCCAGAAGTTGAATTAAGAATGTGATCAACAAAGCATTTGGGCTAGTTTAAGCTTACTGGTCTCGTGTTAGCTACTCTTTGAAGCTAAGTATTACGCGGCTTGTCCTCTGTAAAATACATAAATAACATAAGAGTCAATATATTTACAAAGAACTACCGATGATTGGAGAGATCATAGGGTCAATATTTGTGTACTCACCAATGGACTTTGGATCAACATGTACAAAGAAACTAGCTGCGACTATTATATAACATAGAATGAGCATCAATCCTTTGAAGTAGTTTGAAGTGCCTTCCTGCAACGATAATTCACAATACACAAGATGAGCAACATTAAGTAAAAGAGTCATCTAAAATAGTAGATTTCCTAAGACTTGCACCATTCAGCATTCACTATTTCAAAACACGGATGATAAGAGTTTTGTAAATGATATCTGGAGAACAAACCTGCAACATAAAAGCAACAACAAGAACAGTCATGAAAAGAGTAGCTGTCTCGAAAAGTTGGAAATTTAAGTCCATTGGTTGGCCCATTATCCAGCCAACTACAACACAGAAAGGAATCTGCAAACACAAATCCAAACATATCATCACTCAAGAAATCCAATGTTGAGGAAGTTGAGTTTCATTGCATTATACAAGATTCAATAATTGTGTTTGGCAGATACCCCAAACATAGAAATCTGTGTTGATGAGCCGATTGCAACTCCTAGAGAAATATCCTACAAGCGAGAAATTTAAACATTTATGACCAAAATGTAATAAATGATAGTTAGTTTACAAAGACACACAGAGACAAAAACTAACAAGTTTGTCTTTCATAGCAAACATGATGGCACTGGCATGCTCAGCAGCATTCCCAACAATCGGGAGCAAAATCACACTAATAAATGCAATTGGAATGTTCATCGCAACAGACGCACCCTGAAACAGGTAGTATTTTTGGTAAAAGGTAGAAGAATTAGAGCGTATGAATAAAAGTAATTGAGCCTTGGGCGTTGAAGGTTGTAACAAATTACCTCAATAGCATCAACCAGTACTCGGATAGAACTGATATGCAGATGGTTAAAACAGCTAACCAAATTATGGACTCCCATTTTGAAATCTCAGGAATTTCATCATCGTCTCCTCCACTACTGTTCCCATTGGGCGTCTCCCCCTAATAATAATAAAAGACTGAAATAGTTAATAAACCCAATAATGTTAATAGGTTAACAAGGATAGGATATCATGTAGGCAAACCTCAACCAGGTCATAGAGATGTTTTTGGCTCTTCAACTGGAAAAACAGATATGCAGCATATGCAATAAGCATCACACAGCTGCTAAACCTCGAGAGGGCCAATTCAGATTTTCCATAATGCAACTCTGTGTGTGTGAAATGAAGAACAGCTGGAAAGAGCAGGCCCATGACAGCCATTAATAGCAACCCAGAGTTAACTCCAGCAGCTGCCTGCCAAAAATGAGAATGAATACCTACAAGTCAACAATAAACATGGCGAACAGCAATTCATCAATTTGACAACTGATCTTACATTCTTACCTTATTGAATGTCTGTTCCTTGTGGGAATGAACCAACCCACCACCGAAAAATGCGCATCCAAGCACAAGTAACATGTTTGATAAAATAGAACCCAACAGAGACTGTTGAACAACCCGCATCATTCCAGTTTTTAAAGCATATATTGAGATAATGAGTTCCGTCGCATTTCCAAAAGTTGCGTTTAAAAGACCTCCAACTGAAAACAGTACATGCCTCAGAGACAGTGTTAGCAAATACAATTATTCGTCTACAGTCTAGCTTGTTTTCTACAACGTACAACACATAAATGAAAGAACAACAACACATAAACAGGCATTTGAAGAACAAATATGTGTGGCTAGGCAACGAGAATCACCTGTTGGGCCCGTGAAAAATGCTAGCTGCCTACAATAAAGTAGGAAAACTAAAAGAATAAGCAGCATAGAGGGCTGCAAAAACCGATTAAAATCAAATAAAATATAATCGAAATCCTTACTCAGTCGCAAAACCAAGGCGCTCAGCCAACGGAATAATACCCACTAAGCTAAGAAAGAAAACCCAGCCCTGAAATCCAACAAAAAGTTAAGTTAAATCAATGGAGTAGAGATGCATGTCAAACCGTTGCATAGCAGATTGAGATTAGCAGTTGACTCACATGATGCCCGCTGAACGCCTTAACCAAAATCGCAGCAGGTCCAAACGGAATAAGCAAGTTGATTTTAGTTGAAAAAATAACTATCTTGATGCTCTCAACAAAGCCATTACTTGACATACTTTTGAAATCTCTTATACTATTGGCACCGATGGATCCATTCAAAGTAATGTCAGCCGCTCTCTTGCCTGAATCCAAGTCATAATCCTCAAATTTCCCCTCCAGTGACTCCATCTGCACCACCAACATCACAAACAACAATATTCAATCATCAATTCATCAGAAAACAACAGCATCTCCTCCTAAATCCATATCAAACGAAAAGGTTAGAAATTAGAATCCAAGGGAAGAGGTCAAAACAAAAACTTGCTTCAACTTGAGAGACTACGTGATCCACTGGTCTCATTTTCAATCACCAAACGTTCAAAGCAGATTCATCATCATCATCATCAAATATCAACTCTCATAAATGCTGCATCATCATCATTGCCAAGATCTCATCTGTCACTATCAATATTAAAGTCTTCTCCTTTCCGTTTCAAATCTAGATGTGAATCAAACCCAGACACAAAATTCCAAGCCGACGCGATTTCCGCAGTGTTTTCCAGACACGAATTTGGATTTGTGGAAAAAGGAATGACCTTTGAATACGACTTTACTAAATGATGTCCAATAATTAACAGAAAAAAAAACGAAGAGAAACAAACGCAGACGGTTACAAAAAAAGATGATTTTTAGAAACTGATGGTTGAATAAATTCTCACCGCATCGATTCGATCACCGTCGTCGCTTTCTTCTCGCTTCTCCTTTCGTCATCGTACGACAACGCCTTCTTTTTCCTTCTGACTTAGCCATCTAAACGACTGCGTATTGCTTATCCATCAAACGTCGTCGTCTTCCAATAGTCGAATGAAGTAATTCTCTGGCATAACAAATTGGGGAAAAAATTAGGGCATAGAAACGTCGAACCGCTCGACTCTCGCTTCATCGATTCTACTCAGAGAAGCGCATAGCTTGAGCGTCGCTTGATTAAAAGAGTGGAGGATGGATGAGTATCAGCATATGGAGGGATTTGGGGTTGATAACGATTACGAAAACGGTCAATGGAAAGGCGGAGAGTTTTTTTATAGTGAGAAGAAGGAGAAGAGGAAGCAGTCGGAGGAAGATAGGTTGTATGGAGTGTTTGCATCGGGATCGAGCTCGGATGAGGGTGGAGGGTCGTCTAGGAAGAGGGGTAAGAAGGAGAAGAGGTTTGTGGATTTGACTAAGCCTGTGAATTTTGTGTCTACTGGAGTTGTTATGCCGGAGAAGGAGGTTGATAAGGAAGTTAGGGATTTGGGGGATGAGGATGGTGTAAGGGTTGGTTTGGGTGGTGGTGGTGGGTTAGGGTTTGGTAAGAGTGTGGAGTTAGATAGGGAGGAGGAGAAAGGAGAGGAAGAGGATTTTTTACCGACTATGTTTGGGAAGAAGATTAAGGAAGGGGCGGAGAGGAGGATGAAGGAGAGGGAGAAGGCTAAAGGGAGTGGTAAGGTGAAGGGAGGGAGGAAGGAGGCTGAGTTAGGGGATGTGGGGAGTTTTGAGAAGCATACAAGGGGATTGGTATGAAGTTGTTGGAGAAAATGGGATACAAAGGAGGTGGTCTTGGGAAGAATGCGCAGGGGATTGTTGCACCGATTGAGGCAAAACTGAGGCCGAAGAATATGGGGATGGGTTTCAATGAGTATAAGGAGGCACCTAAAGTGCCTGCTTTGCAAGAGTTGAATGAGAAGAAGGCATCTGTGCCAGCGATAGGATTTCAGAATGTGAATCAGGCGAAAGAGAAGCGGTGGGCTAAGAATTCAAAGGCAAAGAAAAAGGAAGTTTATGTGACTGCAGAGGAGTTGCTGATGAGGAAACAGGAAGAGGGTATTGAAGTGGTACAGAAGGTTTTTGACATGAGAGGGCCACAAGTTAGGGTTTTGACTAACCTGGAAAATATAAATGCCGAGGAGAAAGCAAGGGAGAATGACATTCCAATGCCTGAACTTCAGCACAATGTGAGGTTGATGGTGGATTTGGCTGAGCTTGATATACAGAAGATAGATAGAGACCTACGAAATGAAAGGGAAACTGTTGTAGCATTGGAGGAAGAAAAGAATAAGCTTGAAATTGAAGCAGCTCAACAGCAGCGACAGTTGAAAAACATTGAAGAAATTATCAGTGGGCTTGATCAGATTGAGAAAGAGTGTACCTTAGGTGCAATGACATTAGACTCATTGGCAAAGTTTTTCCAAGATATACAAAATAAGCACCCCAGTGATTACAAGCTTTGCAATTTGTCATGCATAGCTTGTGCACACGCTCTTCCACTGTTCATTCGAGTGTTTCAAGGTTGGGATCCTCTTCAAAATCCTTCACATGGCCTAGATTTGATAACTGTATGGAAGGATCTTTTACAGCCACAGCAAGAAGAGAATATTTTTGATTTGCAAGATATGTCATCTCCCTACTCACAATTAGTAATGGAAGTAGTGGTTCCGGCCGTGAGAATATCAGGCATCAATACTTGGGATGCAAGATTTCCTGATCCGATGATTCGGTTCATTGAGATGTGGGAGAAACTGCTCCCTCCTGTCGTCCTTCAAACAATTCTTGATGAAGTTGTCTTTCCAAAACTTTCTTCTGCAGTTGATTGGTGGGATCCTCGTCGTGAAACTGTTCCAATTCATTGTTGGATTCATCCATGGCTTCCACTCCTTAGTCTGAAGTTGGAGACGTTGTATCACTCCATCCGACAAAAATTAGGTAATGTTCTTCACGCCTGGCACCCAAGTGACGGGTCAGCTTATACTATTCTTTCACCTGGAAAACGGTTTTTGATGCTGCCAGTTGGGAGACTCTAATGGTTCGATTTATTGTTCCTAAGTTGCAAGAAGTGATGAGGGAGTTTGTTATTAATCCAGCCGACCAGAAACTTCATCAGTTTGATTGGGTTATGTCATGGGCGTCAGCAGTTCCATTGCACCACATGGTTACACTGCTAGAAGTGTTTTTCTTCAGCAAGTGGCAACAGGTTTTATATCATTGGTTATGCGCTAACCCCAACTTTGAAGAGATTACACAATGGTTTAAGGGTTGGAAGGAACGATTGCCTCAGGAGCTCCTTGCAAATGAGAGAATCCGTTATCAGCTTAATATTGGTCTTGACATGATGAACCAGGCTGTCGAGGGCTTGACTGTTGTTCAACCAGGCTTAAGAGAGAACATGAGTTTTCTCCGGGTGCAAGAACAAAGGGAGTTTGAGGCGCAGCAGAAAGCAGCAGCTCAAGCTCAAAAACAATTCGCTGGCTCAGGCCAGATGGATAGTGCTGCTAGTGGGGTGTCTGAGCTGAGTTTGAAAGAAGTTCTGGAGGCTTATGCTCAGCAATATGAGTTGCTGTTTAAACCCCAAAACCTGGAAGAATGCACAATGGTCACCAGATTTATGGTTTTGGTAACATAAGCATTATAATTGATTCTCTAAACCAGCTTGTTTACGCTCAGGTTGAGAATGTGTGGTCCCTTGTTTCTCTCGAACAGTTGCTAGATATGCATAGAGCTGCTGTTTCGAAGCGTCGATGACTGATCTCATTCTAATCCCAATGAGCTGTTCGACATTAGTGTCTTTAAGTTTGCAAGTCAGATGGTATCACGCAGGGTGAATTTTGTATGACCGATAGCAAACAGATTGTAGAAGTTTCTATTATTTATACAAATTCTTGTATTTCGTCAGTTTTTGCTAGCATTTCTATTTCGAGCTGGGTGCAGCCGACCAGAACATGTCATTGTCATCTTGTTACAATAAGGCCAGTAATATATGATGATCTTTCTTCCAAAGCTTCATGCATGTTTATGTTTAATATATTCTGCATTCTTTTTGCTATTCAGGCAACCTAGAGCTGCTTCTGCTGACTTCGAGTCAATTTGAGCTGCTGCTACCAAATTGTATTCAAGTTTGAGCTAAGCTATGAATCTGATAAACCGAGTCTCTGATTGTTTAGTGTCAATTTGAGACAACTTCTGGTAAGTGTCATGTATGATTTCGTGAAACTGAGAAAATTTTGGTTTGATCAATATAATGATCGATCACGGACATTTACGCCACGATCGAATGCTTTTTGAAGACGGCCGTGAACTCAGCTTGCATTGCATCCTACTAGTGTGACAAAAACATAGAACCGGAACATAGTATTTGTAAAACAGACATTAGTTTGCCTGTCTATCTTTAGAAAAAGTTTATCAGTTGAGATTCAATGCAAAGAAAATAACTTTCTGAAGGCACTCACGGATGTTGTATGAACCTTAAAAATGTCGACTAACCACATTTCCCAAATTTGGTTCATCGCCCCTGTTTTTCTTCCCCAATACCACTCTCTTAAATTATAAATACTCCTGAAAAAAATAAATTGTTTTCAAAGGATTGAACACTAGACGCTAGTTTCAATTAAATTTTCGTATAGCTCGCCGAATGACATTGCATCGTAGATTTGTTCCTAACATGTTTTTAATATTTATACGTAGATAAAACATTGAATCTAAAATCCTCATAATTTTCTAAAAATCCGATGCTTAAACGTATTAATAAACTTGGGTCATTTTAATCCAAAAAAACTAATTTAGAAATTTTATTCTCAGAGGTTAGTTTAGTCGGTTAGGAAGTCCAAACACAAAGTAGCATCAAGTCAATACGACGGCGTTCGTTAACTTGAAATTTCTAATACGTAACGCTCTAGAACTCTGCGTTATGCAGTGGTATAAATACCTTACGTCTTCCGCTAAAACTCGTATCGTCTTCACAATTCCGATCCTCCTTACCGGCCCGATTCTCGAATCGTTTTCCTCCGTCGCGAGGTTTGTTTTCGACACCTCTTCATCCGCTTGTCATCTGATTTTGAAAGCTGATACTTTGTTATGGTGTTAAGTTTTAGTTTAGGGTTTATGATCTGCAATCAACGTTAGGGTTTAGATTTTTGAAACCCTAATTTGACGATTTGGAACTTATTTGCTGGCGCTTGATTTTTTTGTTGATAATGAGCTCTGATGTTGTATATTTGATATTTTGTTTGTGTTCCTGCAGATATTTTGCAAGTAAAGATGCCTATTGAAATTCCCAATGTGTCTAGTCAACTTGGGGAGACGTTTGCGGAAGTTGATCCTACAGGACGTTATGGGCGGTACGCTGATATGTTAGGCTCTGGGGCGGTGAAGAAGGTATACAGAGCATTTGATCAAGAAGAGGGAATTGAGGTAGCGTGGAATCAAGTTAACTTGCTTAAGTTCAGCGATGACCCTGTTGTCATTGATAGGCTTTACTCGGAGGTCCAGCTGTTGAGCACTTTGAAAAATGAAAATATTGTCCATTTGTATAGTGTTTGGAAGGATGGGAAACATTGTACATTGAACTTTATAACTGAGGTATGCACGTCTGGGAATTTGAGAGAATTCAGAAGGAAGCATCGCCATGTGTCTCTCAGAGCCCTTAAGAAGTGGGCCAAGCAGGTGCTTGTAGGTCTGGAGTATCTTCACACTCACGAGCCTTGCATCATACACCGTGACCTTAACTGCAGCAATATTTTCATCAATGGAAACATTGGCCAGGTATTGCTTTCCAGCCCATATTTTCCTTTATTTATATACACTTATACTACTTTTTGCTTGACCAAACTAACATATGTATATTTGTTTGTCTTCTGTGATTGCTTCAAATTCCTAATATAATTAGATGGAAGGGACTGGATTTTCAAACGATTATGTTTATTTTTTTTGTTATTAAAAATGCTTTTGAGTTTGACTCACTGCAGCTTAGTGTTAAACAATTACTTTTGGTAAAATGTCTGCAGGTGAAAATTGGTGATCTAGGCATGGCCGCAATAACAGGAAAGAGCCATGTAGCACACTCTATTTTAGGAACACCAGAGTACATGGCCCCTGAGCTATATGAGGAGGATTACACAGAAATGGTGGATATATACTCATTCGGAATGAGCTTGCTTGAAATGGTAACTAATGAAATACCCTATAGCGAGTGTGATAATGTTGTCAAGGTTTACAAGAAAGTAACCGGTGGAATCCATCCCCAAGCTATGAACAAAGTAGCTGACCCAGAATTCAAAAAGTTTATTCAGAAGTGTATAGCTAAACCAAGGGCAAGACCTTCAGCTACTGAGCTCCTCTGCGACCCATTCTTCTCAGAACTTGCAGATTCAGCTCCTCAGTCTGAGTGAGCGTTCATTGCTCATATATCTGTGTAGCTACTCCACTATAGTCGTGTGAGACATCTGTAGAGCAACTAACTTTGTATATAGGAGAAAGCAGCTGGATAGTTCCACTCTGTTTCTTTCTCATCCTTAAACTGAATTTTTAAAGCAATAAATCCAATATTTTTAGGGTTTACAAAATTGTAAATTTTTTGAATAAGATAAGGTAACACCTTTAAGGCATTAATATGAGAGAATGTTCTGTTTTTTTCTGTAGAATGAAGAAAATCAATCTTCTTCTTAATGCCTTGATTTTGAAATGACTTTTTATATAATATAAAGTCATGAACAAATCTATAGAGTATATATCTTGCAAACAGTAATTTTTTAATAACCTGAGAACTCTCTGCCAGAAAGAAAGCCATAGCACTGGATATTCTAATAAAAATTTCTGGGATGTCATTCCCTGGGATATTTTACAAAGCTCAATTCTCTTCTAAGTAGCTGCCAGTTGATGAGAGCTACATCAGTTACTTATCTGCATCAGGGTTGGATAATCCTTCTTCTTGCCCATTTTCAAGTTTTGGCGATGGAGTGGTATCTGATGTAGCTTCTTCATCTTCCTCGTGAATTGTTGTTATTGAAATATCACCTTCATTTTCATCATCAACTGTAACATTGTCTTCTGAAGATGCATTCAAATCTGAGTATCCAGACTTTTGCTGCAGACTCCAGTACATGATGCTGGCTGCTAATACAAGAATCATCTTTGAATTCACCTGTCAGAAACTCAAGAGTTAATCAAGACTTGAGAAACTTGCTCAAGAGTTAATATTGAGCCAGGAACTGTTGAGCTATTTAGCTGCATTACCTCTATGATGTCTTCGGGCAATAAGAAAATTGAACATCCAAGCTTTCGAGCAACACTGATTATATAAGTTGCATTCAGTTTCCTATCTTCATCTGAAATGGTAAAAATAGTTATTCATCTCATCTCATAGCTTAAATAAAACCTCATCTTGTGCACAAGAAATGAATCAAGTCAGATATACCAGTTTCTCCTGAAGTGACGAGAGCCCAATTAACCACTCGTGGCTCTACAGCGCTAAGAAGCTCGAGGAAGAACACTCCATTTGACAGGTTTTTGTCCTGCAATGTTACATAATAAGAATTATCTATGAACCTCCAAACTAGTATTCGTGAATAAGCCTTTTACCTTGAAGCTTTCCATTTGTGAAGTTTTTCCGGATCTTTTTACTTTGTTGTTTGCCCAATTTATGATATCAGCATCAGTGATTTCCTTTCCTTGAGAACTTGTTCTCAAATTCTTAAGGAGTTGGAGCATACTAAACCTCATAAGCTGCCACAAAAATGCTGCAACAGATAAATGATGGTTAATTCTATGCTTTTCTTCGCTAAGCACGCAAACTTTGAAACAAATGCATACCTAAAATCAACTTCTTGTTCCCTTGGACAATATCATTTCCAGCTACATTGACAAGGGAAAAGTTGAGTTCTTTCCCAATCTCAATAGCTTGGTTGCAATTCTCAACTTTTCGAAAAGGCATTTTTATAGGAGGTTTTGTTGTCTTTTTCCAGTTAACAGATGCTGGTTTGATTTTATCCAAAACCTCCAAAAGAATCCATCTGCATTCCAAATATATAACACATTGGTTACCAAATGAACAAAAAATTCTTTTATGGCATGCAATAAGTTCCTCACCCATTTCGGACATCCTCAAAAAGATTGTTGACATAAGTCTCAGTCCCTAGACTATTTATCCATAGACGGAAACATCTCTCTTCTCGCGAAGTCTCTGCATCATCTGTCATCATTTCAGCAAATGATATGTTTTTGTTATCTGTAGATAACCCATTCCTGCAAGAATCTATTACATATTAACTCGAAACAAATGGTTGAAATTCAAGAATAGAACAATGCCTAGTGATAATGTAAAATTATTAGTGATAGAAATTTAAGGGAACAGGTAGGGGATTTATGATCACCTATGATGAAAGATTTGTGCAACAAAAGCCAGATTGAGATTCGTAGAACCGTCAACAATGTCTTTTGGGGTAACATATCTTTTGCAGTCCAACTTTTCTGCTTGTTCAATTACCATTTTAGCTCTTTCATTAGGATCTTTGGCTTCCAATGTGGCTGGAGAACTTATTTCAGGCGCGAGGGCACTTAGCAAATAAGCGTACGCTTCTCCATCCTGCAATAGAGTAACTCATAGCATTGTGCCAGCAGAAGCACAAGAAAATGTCATATACTTTGGTTAAATAGTTTGAAATCTACGGTACCTTCAAGTCGGAAGAAAAATTTGTAACTTGCTTCTTGTAGCCAACTTTGCTTAAATGAAAATTCATCCATTTCAACAGAAGCTTTTCTGGAGCTAAGCCCATGAGCTCCTCAACCTCCTGCTCATTTCAAAACATCTCAGTAAATAACTATCATGTAAGGCAGCATTAGAGCTCGACGTCTTTAAAGAAAAAAATCACAAAATGAAACTATATACCTGACTATCGTCGACCAGCTCAGCGAGTTGTGGAGTTTTCTTCAAGTTGAGATCAGCAAGTAGTTGAATCTGAATATTTTCAAGGATCCCTTGGGAATTCAATTTTCTGAGTATATAGGTAATGCTTGATAAAAGGAGTTTTTTTCGAGGTAACGGCGAACTGTACCTTGATTATCTGAGATATCAATCCAAGTAACAAATGTGGCTACAAAAAAGCACATTTAGGTTATTGCCTGAAGTAGGAAGCTTGTCAAAAAGAATTGAAGTGAACTGAAGACTGCTATATAAACTTACTCTTCCTTCAATGAGATCTTGAGTACCAATATTAACTACAGTGCAGCCTATAGCCTTTGCTGAATTTAGGCACAGGGTATGGTTCTCATTCCTCTCCCAAGGATTAAGAACAGCTTTCGTATTAATCGCTCGCTCGTCTATTGTCCCAGGGACAGCTATGTTAATCAGCTTGCTGCACAACAGATTAAAACATGGCATGTCAATTGTCAATAAGGTTGCATGATACTAAGTCTCTGAATATTAATTTTACTACCAGAGAAGAACTCCATCTTTTGCAAGTTCAAAAATATCATTTCCACCGGGATCTATTGGAAGATACTTCTTCAAAAATGGATCTTCACCAAGGTAATTATTTATATGAGCTACGTAAGAAGTCTTCTCGGATTCACTTATGCTGTGATGAACTGTGGTTGTAGTTGCTTTCAGGAATGAAGATACACGCTTGTAACTTCCCCTCTTCGCAGTCGCTTGTGCTTGCAAATTTAAGTGTGCCTAGCCATTGATCAGAAAAAAATGCAGACATCAGTTCAGTAGCTACCCTTTGTCATAATTATCAAGAAAACATGAAGTTTTTTGCTATATCCCTATTTGCAAAATGATCATACAAAAAGAAGGTTGATCCTCACCCTCAGAAAGGACTCGAAATCGACTTCTTCATCCATATTAGGCACAGACTCGCTCAGTATTTTACGAATCTCATCTTCAGTGAAGTGCTCATTAAAAGCCTTGAGCTTTACGAAAATGGGAGGAAGGTCACCTACAGTGACGCGGCCTTTCTGGCTTCTCTTTGAAATAAACTAAAACCATATAGTAACAAAATGTGAAAAGCTGTTTGTATTGAAAGAGAAAACGTACAGAAAAAGAAAAACAGTGTTTGTTTCGAGTGATCAGGTAATACCTTGGATTTCAAGCTTCGAAGCTCGACCTGAGTAAACTGGCTTTGTAGCCATTGGTCAGATACAACAACTCCTGCAAAATTTGACATATTTCCTCTCCTACCTGGCTCCTATATATTCAAATAGCCAAACACTAGCCGGGATAATAATGTAGCAAATTCTGTAGTTGGTAGTTAGTTCATTTCGTTTCGATGATCATATGTTACGCGATCATCAGCAGGTAAAAAAACGAGCAAGAAACGAATGAACGAAGGCGGAAAAAGGGAAAATGCAAATAAATGAGTGAATTTGGAGTGGAGTTGCGTATTCCTTGGAGAGGAATTTGCTCTGCAAACCACATTTCTCCATCCCTTATTCTCTTGTGTAAAAAACTATTTTTCAAAAAAAAATATCCTTAATTTTCCAAAAAAAATACTTGGTTCATTTCATAATAAACTTAATTTCACATGCATTATATATTTTATTAATCTTGCATGCATTTAATATCGATTTTCAGAGACTCAATAAGAAGTAGAAAATCTAAGTAATACTCACAACCAAACAACATTTACACTTACTATTCATGAATAAGCTCAACCTCACATCCAAACATGCATCTTCTCTTGAAGGCCTCTATCTTCAATCCAGCCTGATATTCTTGCACTTTGATATTTGGATTAAATCTGTGACTCTAGCTACCTTCATCACTTTCACCCTTGTGCTTTGGATATTCATGCAACTGCCAACTAGTAGATGTTACAGCTTTCTTCTTCTCTAAATGTGTAATTTGGAAAGAAACTTGATAATGGGCCGGGCCAATGTTTGGGCCGAATGAGAAAACAGCAGAAGACAAAGCCCTAAATTCTGGGATTTCAAATTAGGAAATCTGTTGTGTTATATAATGTCTTGGCTTCTTTCCTTGTTTTATTAGTCTGCAGATTATTTTCAATCATCATTCCATCAAAAGCTCCTTCCTTTAGTGCCTTTAAATACTCAGCAGTTCAGTAAATTGGTTAGAGAGGTATTATCTGTTCTGGGTGTTGGCTTAATTTGGATTGATGGGGAAGAGGGACAGGGAGAATCCATGTGAGGTTTGTGGCCACTACCACAACTGTGAGGAAGGTGAAGTTTGTGGGATTTGTGGCCACCTTCCTGTTCTTGATGATAAGCCTACGGTTCATTTAAGTGCTTTTCCATCTGAGATACTTCCCGAGTTTTTATATTTGGGTAGCTATGATAATGCTTCGCGTTCTGAGCTTCTCAAGACTATTGGGATTTCTCGCATTCTCAATGTGTGTTTGTCTTTATCTCTGTTTTTTTCATTATTCAATTCCATCGGTTATCTATTGCTTTTTAGTGTATGATTTGATGAGATTAGGCATTAGTGTTGCTGGTGAATTTGTGTATAAAAGGTTGCTGTTATTAGGCTTAAGGTTCTTATGGTTTTTTCCATGAGCTGGGTTTATCACAAGCATATTTGTCTAACTATCTATACAGTGTGTCAGTTCAGTATCTAAAAGTTTGAGCTTTTAAGTTATGGTTACTAACTTTTGGACTCTCAGTGCCGCTTTATGTTTCCCTGACTCCTTTAACAAACTCTTAGCTTCACGCTTTATCGGCTTCTCAGCTCAATTCTTAAGCATAAACTCTTACTTATTCTGTTATGTCACTTCAATTTATCTTTTTATGTGAAGCTTATTGTGCATATGCTATTAGAGTATTAGTTATTTAGTTGGAATAAGTGAAGCGATAGTGGATTTACTTCGTAAACTAATGGATCTTGTAATGTGATTCTCTATGCAGACTGTGCCCACATGTAAAAATCTCTACCAGACTATTTTCAGTTATCATTGCCTTCAAGAAAATACCACCCTCCAGTTTGATGATGCAGTACAGTTTCTAGGTTTGGAATCTTTGTTTATCTTATCATACTGCTTTCTTATGTTAGATTTTTCAAGCATTAAGACGACTGCTGAATTGTGATACCCCCACTCTATGCTGCTAAATGCTAATGCTGTTTAAACTTTAGACATCTTTATTTATTACTTGTGCATGGGAGACGTGACCATCCCTTTTGTTAGTTATGTATCATCCCCGTAGAAAGATACTCATACATAAATGTGTTTACTTTTCGCAGAGCAGTGTGAAAGGGAGAAAGTACGTGTTCTTGTCCATTGCATGTTAGGCATAAGCAGGTGAGATTAGAATGCTGATTGCTGCCTCTGATTGATTTAGTTTCTGTGGAGTTTCGGGAATAACATATTCATATATTAAGCACGTACTAGTTGTCCAATGAGTATTTGAATGCTTGTGCTGATACACTCCCCAGATTTAAGTCGTGTACCTCCTTTTGTTGAACAGATTGATTAAAATGAGTTTTTGTAGGTCTCCTGCATATGTAGTTGCTTACTTGATGAAGTCGAGAGGCTGGACACTTCTACAGAGTTATCAGTGGGTGAAAGATAAAGACCCGCCGTTGAAATCTCCCAAGGTTCGTGCACTTAGTGACAGATATTTGCAATTTTGCATATTCCATTCAATTTATTTGATCCAGCTTTCAATGCACGTGTTCTGGACTTACAAAAAAGCTGCAAATTCGTACTCAATTACTAGCATTTAACTTGATAGTTCTTCGGTAATGTATTTGTAGGTGCGAGCCAACAGTTACAAGAGTATGAGCAAAAGATTTTCGGTATAGCAATGACCAATAGTGCTTCGCCTCCTCAAATCTTTCCCAGTTTGGGGCCTCTTGTTTTCAACTCCGGAACCTGAAAACCAGGTTTTGGTTCCTGCGTTCAACATCATAGGAACGACCTCAATATATTCTCGGCCTGAATTAGATATCCCACCTCACCAGTTCACATTCGGACAGATCCAATAACTCGAGCTGAAATACCGGACAGACTCAATAACTCCCCAACTTCCCAATGTACAGCTTCTAGAGCTAGCAATGTTCATATTACAGGACTTATGTAAAAATGTTATATTTTCAGAAAAATATTTATAGAAAATTTTCCACTGTTCAAATATTAGTAAATCAGCAAATTAGTCGACACCAAATGTATAACACATACAACAAAATTAAAAACAAAAATAAACAGAAACATGGAACATAAGACCAAAAGAACAAAATGTGTTGCAGATTAATGTCCCAAGACAACAAAATCAGCTTGGAATGATGCATCTCCAGATATAGTAGCTGATGCTGGAGGACTCTTGTAAGTATCATCATCATCGTCATCATCATCATTAATGGCCGATCCCACCACAGTCCTATCTTCCTCCTCCTCCATCATTCGTCCAATATTTCCAGTATCACGACATTCCTGTGCATGGGAACATCCCCTGTTGTAAGGAGCTGATTCTTTTGGTTCACAACTTCCACCACTTCCGCATGATTTCGCGCGGTTTCTCTCCATCGCACCAGGGGTAATATATTCATCTGCTTCCACTCTTGTCATAGCCAATATGCGTAATGCAATGCAGTAGATTAGTAAGACTGAGCCCCAAAAGTTGGCCATTTTGGTGTATGTATTTTTGAAGTTTCTAGTGAATGTGACTTGGATTTTAAAGAGAATTTTTGAGCTATTTTTGGGACGTTTTTTCAGTTACTGTTGTGTGGATGTTGCTTTTTTTGAACTGGTCTCAGATTGAATGAAGAACAAGTCTATCATTTTTGTCATGAAATAATAATAAAAAAAACAAAATCACATTTGAAGGCTACTGGCAGGTTTTGCAATGTCTGAGTCTAGCCTGATTAAATACCAGAAGGTTTTGGAACAAAAATCCGGTTCTAGAAATTTTCGACTGGGAATTAAATGAGCAGAAAAAATAGGTGAGGATATTAACGTGATTAGACATGGTGCATTACCTGTTTTTGCTGACAGAAAATGACTGTTTAAATGCGCAGTAGTCAGACAATGGTACTTTCCAAGGGACCAGTTAATGTGTAACTGCATTATAGTGACCTGATGTGCAGATGTTGTGGGATTTAAAGTTGCAACACAAGCATATTTCAGCATGGGACTACAACTATTGTTGAATATCTGAAGTTAAAATTCGATTCATACTTGAGCTGAAATAAGTTCCTTGTCGAGTTCCATGATCTGTAATGGCCTTATGTACTACATTTTCATCAATGTAAAGGATATGATACCTTTAAGACAGTTGGAAGCCTTAAAATTCTAGTGGGCGCAGTGAGATGATTCACATACAGGTATCATGCAAATACAACTCAGTAAGTACAACTGAAGCATAATGCATCATCTATTCGTAAATGGTCCCGGACAAGAGTGTAACTGATGCCGGAAATAGTTGAAGGCTTTTTTCTAGTTACAGTAGCTCAGAATCCAATATCAGACTATACAATCATCTGTAATTTTCAATGAAAATAATAAACTGAGGAAGTAATGTCAAAGACTCTCATTATCATGCAATTACTCGAACCTCCGAATCAGTTGAAGTAGCTTTGAATGTGTCAACAATGCCATGCTGGGGTTTGGTATCAAATCTCATGTCAACATGTAACTCTACTTTCAATCTTTCTGATCATGCTTTTGTATTAATACTTCAAAGTCCCACTTTGAAAAATTCTGCATTATAATCATTCAACCACCTCCCTGTCCTGCAACCCAAACTATGAAACTAGTATAAATGTGATCTCTGCACTCGAATAACTAACTTCGAAAAGAGAAGAAAAAATGACTTACAGGTACATTCTATGGCTTGTGGTGAGTGTGCTGCTATAACTGAGAGTGTAGCTAAAGTGCCAGCAATCATAGTGTTTGGAGACTCAACCATGGATGCTGGTAATAATAACCAGATACCAACTATTGCGAGAAGTGACTTTGAGCCTTACGGACGAGACTTTTCTGATGGAAAGCCAACTGGGAGATTTTCAAATGGGAGGATTCCAAGTGACTTCATCTCTGAAGCATTTGGTCTTAAGCCTGCTGTACCTGCATACTTAGATCCAGCTTATAAGATATCAGACTTTGCTGTTGGTGTCACCTTTGCATCTGCAGGTTCTGGTTATGATACTGCTACATCTGATGTTCTGGTAACTCCATAACTCAACCTCAGTATTTATTCACCATGGAAATATTTACTAAGACTTTGTATTTGAATACTATTTGCAGTCTGTCATACCGGTGTGGAGGCAAGTGGAGTACTTCAAGGAGTACAAGACAAAGCTGGCTGCATATTTAGGCCCCCGGAAAGCAAGTGAAACAATTAGTGAAGCTTTGTACTTGACAAGCATGGGGACAAATGATTTCCTAGAAAACTACTACACGATGACACGAAGAAGATCACAGTACACTATTGAGGAATACCAGAATTTCCTAGTAGGGTAGCTGAAAATTTGCTCAGGGAAATTTATGGACTTGGAGCTAGGAAAATATCCTTGGGAGGCTTACCTCCAATGGGTTGCCTGCCTTTGGAGCGAGCTACGAACTTCATGGCTGGGAGTTCATGTAATGAGGGATACAACAAGGTGGCTTCTGAATTCAATGCCAAGCTGCAAAACATGGCAGTAAAGCTTAACAGTCAGCTGCCAGGCATCAGAGTGACAAATTCAAATCCTTACAATATCATCATGGAATTTGTGCAAAAACCTGCAACCTATGGTAAGGCAGCTCTAAAACCCACTCCAGCTTTTCCAACAACTTGTGTCACAAATTCATACTGAAACCTTAAAAGATGTTCTGCAAGGTTTAATTATTTACAAAACAGTTATAAACTTAACCAAGCCTCATTAGATAATTTCATGGAACTCATACGCATGGAATTTGCAGGGTTCCAGGTTGCATCTATGGGATGTTGCGCCACTGGCACATTTGAAATGGGTTACATCTGTGATAGGTTCAACCTGTTCACATGCACTGATGCAAACAAGTATGTGTTTTGGGATGCATTCCATCCAACAGAGAAGGCCAACAAAATTATTGCGGACCGTTTGGTAAAGACTGCTCTAGCTCAGTTCCTCTGATTCAGTAGAAGTCTGCCACTCAATAGTAAATGGAACCAGCAAGATGCAGAAGCATATATAAAATATGGCATTAGCTGTTATATGTTAAACTCAACAATATGTTTTGTAATTTATTAAGGTTGTGTAAGCATTGTGTAATTCTATTAATTGAGCCTGAAGAAGGCCATAAGAGGATTGTACACAATCTGATTAGCATCCACACCAAACACAAAGTCAGCATGAGCATAGTCTGCTATAAACTGTACTACAAGCTGATCACTGTTGTGATCTTTTAAGCTGTCCAACAATGTCTGCACGTCGTTTGGGTCTGAAAGCTGGTCTCGTCCTCCGTAGCTTAGGTACAATGGAAAGTCAATAGGTATCCTTGCCATATTGTAGATAGGAGGACTTGGCTGCCCGTACTGCACCATGTTTAGGCCTGGTGTGCCATAGTCAAATTTGGATATTGTTCCTTGTCTTACCACTGAAAAAGGGAAGATATGAGTTGTTTGGATTTTTTGAGTTGATGGATAATGTGAAGTGGGTGTGATGGAACTTACTCTGCGCAAGGTGGATCGCATTCTTTGTGGCAGTTGGCTGGAGCTCATGATCCAAGAAAGGATCAATGATGGATGAGTTCAGGCAGCAATTTGGCCCTGTCATGTTAGTGCTCCTATCAGTATACCTTCAGAAAAAGGATAAAAACAGAACCAGAAACCAAAGACAAATGTAGTTAACATATATTTTTCAGTCCTAAAATTCTCTCAAGATCAAACCAAATGGAACACAGGCCAAAACCTACCTGTGAAAGGGGTCATCAGGTTTGTGCAGTCAAGGCCTAATTTGGTGCAGATGTTCTTCACCATTGCCAAAACCACTGGCCTAAAGAAATTAATATCAGAAGACATAAGCACTTCAATGAATGAAAATTTGAAGAGATGGCAAGCTTAAGAAAATGTGCTCACGCTTTTGGATCCATTTCTTGGAGTCCTAGCCAGTACATATCCTGAAATGCCATTAAAACGGTACAAGGTTGATTAGAAGGTCTTACATGATCATAACAAAAGATTAAGCATTGCATTGGTTAGCACGTTACTTCAGCTACAAAGGCGTGGGCAGCGCCTTGGGACAAGGCACTTGGGAGTTGATTCATATACGCTATTGGGCTGAGTAAAGCAGCAGATCGCAGCATTGTGATGAGGTTATTCTGTGAGAAAGCACCCAAGGCAACCAATGTTCCCTGCAAGAGAAAAAATAAATTTAACAGCAAACTTTTAATAATATGCCTAATGTAGGTTTTTAATTTGATGTACCAATGAGTGGCCAACATAGTGCAGCTTCTGTCTGTCTGACTATAAACATGCTGAACAACAGCAGGTAGATCATATGCTGCTAGTTCATCCCACGACCAGTCCCAGTAAGCCTGTTTAGAGTACTTGAATTCAGTACAAGGTGAACAATCAACAAATGGAACGTGAAAAAGTGTAGAATCACTGACAAGGTCATAAGAGCTTAGCGATGTGTGTCCTCTGCTGTACTTAGTCCCACGAGTGTTTGATAGCCACACATCATATCCATTGTCAGCCGATATAAATGCCAACGACTGATCCGGAGGGTTCAACAGCCATGTAATCGCGTCCTGCAATGTAATTATGACGAATCAGAAATGAGAAATCTTCTCTGAGATGGCCTACCGAAAATCAAAGCTAGCATTGCAGCACTTGTACCATAAGCAGGCCATGCTGCAACAGGACTGGTGGCTTGTCCGCTTTTATACCAGCACGGCTGGCTGGAATCCTCTGCATGCTTAGGATATACCCATCATCTGTTGTCACCTGAAAACATGAAATTCAGAATAACTCATCTGCAATGTAGGCATGTAAAAGCGTAAATGTTGATACTCTAGATAGAGTGACAGGACAGAGACACATACCTTGTGCTCCTCGCAGATGTAACCCCACATCTCAATCATTGACGTGCAGATACCATCATCAATGGCTCTAGGATACTGAGCAAACATCATGTGTTTCTGGCCATTTTTCAAGCTAAGGGTTGATCTTGCACCAGTTGCCAATGCAAAGGACAGAAAAGCCAACAACAGTACAATGGTTGTTATGTCAGTCATACTCATTGTCTTCCTTAACATATTCCAAAAACAGACTTAGTCCGACTGCAATTTAAAGAGGATTAGGAGACATATTGTTGCGTTAAGTTAATTCTCCAACTGTTATTTTACTGTGAAATTGCAATCTACAAATGCTTAGAACTTTGCTAATGTCAAGCATTTTAGCCTAACTTCGACATTAAAAAACATAGCAGTATTAAATTCACATTCAGGAACATATAACGTGAAAAACACGAAGATAACGGTGAGAACTAGTGTTGATTTAACTCTGGTGCAATGCTGTTGGCCTAGAAGCTTTATATAAAAATAAGATGAATGCAGAAAATTAGTGTTTGGAATAAAACAGGTACATCATAAATAGGGATGAGCTGTTTCGGACGGATGATCAGTTAAGAGCTAAAAGAATTTATGATTACGAGCAGACGTGTTTCGAGGCAGCTGTGACTATGAGTTCATAAAAAATGCCAGAACGGATGAAGAAGGATATGGACAATTTACAGAAATAGTTCAGCAATCTTGAAAACAGCAACCAGAGAAAAATGAGCTCTCAGCGACAATTTACTAAGCTGCTTGTCAGTGAATCTTAAAAAAAGACATGAGACTCATCTAATAATTCATTAGCATTTTCAGCAATAACAAATTCAACATGGCCATAGTTTGGTTATGAGCTTATCTTTGATATGCAGTTTGAAATCTTTAATATGCCTTTCACAATTGGAGAAATCTGAAAGCTGCTCAGACACACAAGGAATAGAGATTAGACATTAGAGGGAAGTCTTTAGGGATGCTCTTAATATTGTAAGAGGGAGGAGTGGGTTGTCCATAATGAATGTACTCAAACTTGCTTATTTTTCTGCTTCTGTTCACTGTTCAAAAATACATCAGCCAACAGATTCAAATAGAATTTCAATTTATTCATGATCAAAATGTGATCGAGGCTTACTTTGTGCCAGATGAACAATGTTCTTCGTTGAGCTGCTTGAGATTCATGGTCTATAAGAATTTCCATGACAGATGTTCATGCAGCATGGGAAATGCAAGCAATGTTACAGCCCACCTGTGAATGCTACAGTCAATTTTGGGTTCGTCACAGATTAGGGTCAGAAGTCACAGCATAATCTCCCTGTTGAAAAATACGCACTGGATCATAAAGAGTAAAATATGAAATGTGAAAACTGAAAAATACTGTGAAATGCAATAACAGTTGACTTACAAATTAGGGTTACATTCCTATAGTACAAATGCATGCAGCTGCCAAAGACCCGGAAAGTATTATCAGCAGCATGAAGGATTCCTTGAAGGATGATATCAAGTTGCTGATTTCCATTTTTGTATACTTCTTCAAATTACTCATGTGGAATTATCTCGTGCTCATCAACATTGTCTGTCAACTGAAAATGGTAAGATATGTGAGCTCCAAGGAATCAAACAACAGTATTTTAATCGGAAACTTGTTCGATAGCTGTAAGAAAGTTCATCAAAGAAGTTCAAGATGACTGATAGTGCAGATGAAGTATAGTAATCAACACTTTTTTCGGTATAGAAACCAAAAAAAGAAAATCCATTCAAAAAAAGGTTAGATACAAACTTGATGTGCAAAAGTTTGCACCGGAAATTCATCTGTTTTCAAGAATAAATGGCTAAGAAAATTGGGAAGTCATCGTACAAACGCAGTAAAAAATGGCAGCTGATAGGCTCACCATAAGATGGCTAATTGCTGATAATGCCACTGATTTCGTTTTGCCTTCTGCTGTGAGGCATTCTTTTGAACATTAGCAGGTGTAAAGAATTTTTTACAGTTTCCAAAATCCAACCCCTGGATTTCATTCCTGCTAACAGGAACTTTGAGTTTTGTACCTTTCAAATTTTAACAATTTACAATTGCCAAGCCCTGGATATTATTCCTGCTGAGAGGACTATTGAGTTCTGTCAACAGTTGCCATCATCTTCTTTCTTACAGGCCGGAGTCATGCCTGCGAATTGTTATGATGTATAAAGAATAGGAAAGCAGCTCTTAAACTACAGTTATGAGTTCATCAATATAGGACAAACACAAACATAGAATCTAGAGGTGAAGAATACAAAATTCCACAAAAAAGCTTAAAGGAAAAATAACACTTCAACAAAGAGGAAGTAGATATCAGGAAGGACATGACATGTATACATTCACTTCAACCCTGATACCAAACAATGTGCCATGACATAAATATTTTCTCCCACATCACTCGCCAAAGAAAAACAGGCCACCACAAAGAATCTCAATTCTACTGATAAAACTAGGCCTTTTGAGTCCCATCATCAAAAAACACCAAAGACAGATCAGTTGAAACTTATAGGAAGAATAACAGTTAAGAAATATATCCTCATTGTAGAGAAAATATTGTAATTTGCACAAGCAAAGGACTTTAAAGCATTCAACAATGCATATAAAATATACCATCTAATATAATCACACTGCAGTCAATTGCCAAGCTCAGATTGTGGTATAGACAAACACAAAGCTTGGGTAGTAAAACTGCTCCATCATAACCAGAGACGTAAAGCTGCAAAATCATCCCCTTCTTCCTCAGCAGGCGGCATATTGAGATCAAAAGGCAAGAACACCTTTGAACACGAAGCATCCACATCACCCTCTTCACAGTAATCAATCACAGTAGAAGATGAATCACAATCACTCCCACAGTACAAATTTTCTTCTCTCTGCAGATTCCTCCCCATCAAAGACGAATGATTTAAAGCCCTAGGTCCAACGAACGACTCCACAGTACTGCTCATCCCACTTGTCGTGGCAGCAGAGGAAGGATGGATCGGGAAGTTGGTCTTGGCTCTGATTCCATGAAACGAGACGGCAGCAGCATCGTAGGCTCTGGCGGCTTCGTCCGCCGAGTCGAAGGTTCCGAGCCAAACACGAGCCTTTTTTATCGGATCGCGAATCTCGGCGGAGTAGCGTCCCCAGGGTCGCTTCCTTACGCCTCGGAAACGAGGTTCGGATGCCGGCGAGGGTGCGGCGGCAATCGATTTTCTCTTCGCCATGTCGAATTCGAAATATAGTAAATTCGAGCTATTGCTGTTGTTCTTGAATCTCCATTTGGTCGATCGATTCTGCTTCGTTGATCGTCTCTGTTAACTTCTGTGTAGGGAAAGGTCAAACCCTAGGCTTAAACCCTACTTTTTATACAAGGAAATCACGATGATATCTTCTTGGAAAAAAGACGAAAGTGCCCTTGGGTTCCGTTCAATGTTCTTATTGGCATTGGCTTCAAAAGTGATCGATTTCAAACTTTACAAAGTCCTACGGACAGCATTAGGCTTACTTGTTGGTGATGACAAAGCACATATCCAAAGCTGAAAGCAAACTGTTCCTGGTTTTCTTTGGAAGTCGGAGCTGAAATGTTTATTTTCCATCTTTATTGTCTGATAAGTTCTGTTGAAAACATTCATCACACATGAGCATATTAAGTAGATACACGTATGGTAATTTTATAGCTATATTGGTTGTGTCGCAGGGTTCTGGTTTACATAGAGTCAGCTGGTGGATGGCTTCGAGCGAAGTACTTTAGAAAGCTCTTGGATAATTGGCTTCTCTTCAATGTTGCTTTCTTTTTTCAAATTCCATTTCTTGCTATTGTCCCCAGCCTGAATTGCAACAGAATAAGTTATGAGCATGATTACACCAATTATTAGAACAAAATAATTAATGATGTTGTGAAGAGGTTTACCCAGCTTCTAAGAGGTGATAGTTGCTCTCTAATGGAGTCAAACCTTGGTTGGACAATGTCCTTCCCCTTAGTTCGAATGTCATCACTCTGTGCACATCAAAATACAACAAATGAGAGGATACGAACTTGACGTCTTCAAGAGAAATGCTAAACAAAACAATAAATATGTGACATGAGAGGGATCAACTTGTGCAGGCAAATAACCACATACTAAAACCCTGGCAAATAAGTCAAAAAGATGGTCCAACAGAAATATTATCAAGTTATATTGCAGTTAGAGGTTTAGCGCACAGTATTGAAAGTTGAAACAGCGTTGGCAATGTTGTAAGCTTAATAATCTTTCTTTGTCATTTAAGCTTCATTGATGTTTACAATTTGCTGATAAACATCTTCTCTTACTATAATAAAATTATGTGACTTTATGCATTGTAATTTAAATACGTAAGTGCTCACCGATCGAATCTCAAACTTAGCAACTGCCCATCCAATTGATAATGCAGCACCACCAAACACTATTGCAGTGGCAACAGCGAAAGCCTTCCCAACTGGAGAAATTGAGAACGCATCAGAATTCAGTATGCAACATATTCACAGGACACAAAATCCATTTCAGCCACAAGGAAATACTTAAGAAGAACCCATCAGCTACTGCCTTCAGTTTGTCAGGATTTTGCATCATATCTTTATCACGTCGCAACTCATTAGCTGTTGACCGACTTGCAGAGTTCCCTGCATTAGGCAACTCCCATCTACAGAAGAAAAATACACAATAGCCACCTAACTTGATCAGCTGCTCAACATAAAATACAGAAATAAATTACATCACTGATCACTCAAAAATATAAAAATGTTTTCACTGCAACTCCCACGCACTCGAACTCCTGTTTAGTTAGCCTTTCTCACTAGATTAGAGGCAGCCTATAACAAGCTCATACAAAATTCACCACAAAATCAAAAGTTTAGAAAAATCAGTATTTTCAATTTAATCTACCAACATCCAAATGCAGATAATACACTTGAAACCCTAAAAGTAATTCCGGAACAAATTGTTTCTAACCCTAACTGATTCCAAAATTGAGAAAAAAGAAGTAATACCTTTTAGGACCAAAAGTGACTTGCGGCAAGGACACATAAGCCGAGATCGGATTCAGCGTATGACGCGAAACAGACAATACGCCGCCATCATCAACATCACCGACCCTCGGAACGTTCCATTTCGATCCTCCTCTATAATTATACAAAGTCGAATCTGCCGGCTGCTGTTGATAAATCTTAATCGGCAAAGAATGTCTCAAAACCTCCGGAAGAACATCAGCCTGCGCCTCCTCTCCAATTACCGAAGTTGGCGATGATGAAGATAAAGTCGGAATCTTTCCCGTAGCCGCCTTCTTCTCGACCAATCGCGCCACCGCCTGCTTCGATTCCTTGTAAAAGTAAGCCCCTTCTTTTCCGGCTAATCTTCCGGCGAGAAAACTCATCTTCGCCTCTTTATTCGCCCCGGCGTCTTCTTGCGGGAAATTCTTGTCAAGCTGCAGAGTATTTAAGGAGTCGTTTGGTTACGGATTTGTGGCTGTTTGTGGATAAATATATCCGCGTTTTATTCTGTACTGCGTTGTCGTTTGAACCGGAATTAACCGGCTTGTTTTTACGAAACGGTGAACCGTTTAAATGCTGCTTGTCGACCAAACTAATCATTTGAAAGTCGCAGTCAACGGTCAAACTAATACAAACAATCTCCACTTTGGACTTTTAGTCTTGGTCCATCCACCTCAACGATCCGATTAGGTTTAGGTCAGGTATACACTTCAATTCATTGCTTCTTTCGATTCCAGCAGCTTGTATTTAGGGTTTGTGTTTATGGGTGTTGGTCAAAATCAGTCCTTGATCCGATTTCTGATTGTTGTTTGGAACTAGAGAATAAGGGTTTCTTTTTCTCAGATTCATTTGTTTCATTTTGTGGTGGCTATGGGGATTAAATTAGGGTTAGGGTTGTTGATGTTGCTTTCTGCTTGCTGCTTAGTCAGCTCAAAGTGCAGCAGAACTTGTGATGCTTTGGCTTCTTATTACGTATGGTCCGGAACCACTCTCACTAATATCTCTCAAGTTTTGGACAGCACGCCTGATGAAATTGTGTCTTATAATACTGATAAAGTGCCTAACAAAGACAGCGTTCAATCGTTTATTAGACTCAATGTTCCGTTTGCGTGTCAGTGTATCAGAGATGAATTCTTGGGACACACATTCAATTATACAGTTCAGTCGGGCGACACGTATACTTCTATTGCAGAAACTGCTTATGCTAATTTGACGACAGCTAGTTGGATTCAGGCGTTTAATTCGTATCCGGCGAATAATATTCCGGATACAAATGCTTTTGTGAATGTCACTGTGAATTGTTCGTGTGGAGATAGCTCAATTTCAAAGGAGTATGGTTTGTTCATAACATATCCGCTGAGGCCGGAAGATACGTTAGCCTCCATTGCGAATGAATCAGGGGTTAGCGCAGAGTTGTTGGCACGGTACAATCCAACTGCAAACTTTAAATGCTGGGAGTGGTATTGTTTATGTTCCTGGCAAAGGTAGACCATCTACATAGTATTATTAGGTTTATAGTAGTTGCGAAAAATGAGTCCAATCTTTTAACTAGTTGACGTAAAAGATTGAATATAAACTTCAGCTACTGAATACACTTCTGATGACAATACCATAGAAAGTGAAGTTAAAAAACCTTGCCTTTGAAAAAATCTGCCTTTGTTACATGTCAAGAACATTTTTACAAGCTAAGATGAACAATACCAGTGTCCTGGATTTTACGCAAGTTTACTCATACGAAGTTGTTGCTTTTTTGCAGATGCTAATGGGAGTTTTGTGCCACTCCATATAAGGTAATTCTAACCACTTAATAGCTGCTTGCCCTTCTTAGTCATATGATTATCCAATTCAGAACTTCATTGGTTTCATTTTTTCAGTGCAGGTAATTGGGCCCTTTTGGTTCAGTATATCAATCCTGCTTTATGTTCATTTTCAATAAGCATGTTGGAAAAGAGGCTCGAAAAGGTATGCATCTAGCCTTTGATAATCTTTGACTCCTGTGATCAGGACTTGGAGCTGGTGCTATTGCCGGTATTGCTATTGGAACGGTGGTTGGAGTTCTTGTGTTGGCATTGCTTGCATATTTCGGAATATTCAGGAGGAGAGTGAACAAAGGGCCAAAATTGCTCCCTATGCAATCAGAAGATCATTCCGGCAATAGCAGACAAGGTAAGGGTCTTTTTTAATTTTTTCCCTTTATCTCCTTTTCTACATGGCATACTACACCGTTCTTTTGGAATGCCTAACCTGTAGAATACATTATGGTTTAGAGTAGCGGTATTTTCTAAGTATTAGCACACACAATGCCAGTGTAAGTGTCACTTGTATGACTTTTCTCTTTATATAACTGGTTTTTCAACAAATCATTCTAGTTTGGATTGAAAACATGAGTAATTTATCGCCTTTCTAGCCGTCTTGATGACCTGTAAGCTCATTCAGTAAGTTCATATGTATCACATATTTTTTCCTGACTCCTTCCATTTATAGCTGGCGGCGGTAATGTTGAGTTAGCTTCCCCACACCTTGCCGGTGTGACGGTTGACAAATCTGTAGAGTTTTTTATGAAGAATTAGCCACAGCAACTGAGAACTTCAGTTTGTCTTATAAGATTGGTCAGGGAGGATTCGGAGCCGTCTATTATGCAGAACTGCGAGGCGAGGTAAGTTCTATTTTGTGTGATTAGTCATATGAATTTGTTGAAAATGTCACTTTAAAAACCTGAAGGTTGCTCCTCCACTTTGACAGAGAGCTGCAATTAAGAAAATGGACATGAAAGCATCAAAGGAGTTCCTTGCTGAGCTAAAGGTCTTGACGCATGTCCATCACCTGAATCTGGTATACCTTTTTACCAATCTGATGTATAGTGTCATTTATACTATAAGCGAAGTTAACTGTTCTCTATTTGGCTATCTGCAATTTGTTTATTCAGTTTCCCAAAATGAAACTAATTAGTATATCATGGTTATAAAGAGATTATGCATGTGGCATTCACATTTAGGTTCGGTTCTTATATCACAGAGATGGACACTAATATACTATCAGAATATTTTAACCTGTTGCATACGCCAGTTAACTCTTACATGCTCTAGTGTAATTAGAGCATTTAAGCCAAATTATTTTCTCTAATGTAACTGCATATCATATGTTGCAGTTGCGCTTGATAGGATATTGTGTAGAGGGCTCTCTGTTTCTAGTTTATGAGTTTATTGAAAATGGAAACCTAAGCGAACATTTGCATCGGTCAGGTTAGTTCAGTAATTTTGTAAAGTTCTACTCCATTAAAACAATATAAAATGTCAATAGTTTCATTTTCGGCTTCATCTGTCTCCAGATAGAGAACCACTCCCATGGGCCACCCGGGTACAAATTGCCCTAGATGCAGCTAGGGGGCTTGAATACATTCACGAGCACACTGTTCCTGTGTATATTCATCGCGATATAAAATCTGCAAATATTTTGATAGACAAGAACTTCCATGGAAAGGTCGTGCCTCGAGCCTTTTTTGTTTTTTATCTTTTCCTGAAAAATAAATGCAAACGGATGCTCCATAGTATCTCAAACGGAGAAGCTCATTTTGTAGGTGGCTGATTTTGGCCTGACAAAACTCACTGAAGTTGGAAGCACATCGTTGCCCACAGGTCTCGTGGGTACATTTGGATACATGCCTCCTGAGTAAGATTTTATCCAAATTGTTATATGAGCGTGTAGTTAGCTAGTTCAAATGTCAGTTCTTGTTCCCAAGAATAATGATAAGAAAGTAAAAAGGTTTGTAAGTGCTGGTTCGAATCGATATGAAAATTTTGTGGAAGCCACTTCAGTTATTTTTTCTATTTAAATATACATTCTTAAGTATTTTAGCTGGCCGGCTACATGAACCTTTTCCATGTGTTTTACTGACTCTGCTTGATAACAATCCCAGATATGCGCGATATGGGGATATTTCCCCAAAGATTGATGTGTTTGCATTTGGGGTTGTACTTTATGAACTCATTTCCGCTAAAGAGGCAATTGTCAGGATAAATGGGTCTACCACAGAATCGAAGGGCTTGTTGCATTGGTGAGTGGCTTAGTCTCACATATCTCTTACATATATATTGCATTAATGCATTTGGCAATCAGCTTTGGAATGGAATATTTCATCTAATGAAAACCTATTCTCCTAACTTTTTTGTTGGACAGTTTGATGAAGTTTTGGATCAGCCAGAGCCCAACGATGACCTCATTAAAAAACTGATCGACCCTAGACTTGAAGATAACTATCCTTTTGATTCTGTCCGCAAGGTTAGACAATACCCTTCAACAAACTGCACTGAAAATTATTTTCAAGTATTTTGTTCATATGTGATATTGAAAGATGTATGACACGAATATATAACATTGGGAACTCAAACTGTCTCTACTGATTCTGATGAAGTTGGAAATGTGATATTTGCTGCAGATGGCTCAGCTAGCTAAGGCTTGCACACATGACAATCCTCAACTCAGGCCCAGCATGAGGTCCATAGTGGTTGCCTTGATGACTCTATCTTCATCTACTGAAGATTGGGACATTGGTTCCTTCTATGAAAACCAAGCCCTTACCAACCTGATGTCTGGAAGGTAGAATCTTCACTATTCCTGGGAGTCAGCCTCTATGTTTGTACACGATGCTACTATATTGTATATTATATAAGTAGGGGTTGTATCATGTGGAACCCTCTCCTTTTTATGGATTCATGGATCCTCCTTTGCATCCGTTGATTGCATTTTCTGTTTGCATTTTGGACACGCACCAGATTGTGCCACGTGTTTGCATTTTTGAAATGCACACGTGAGTTGCACATGACCAATGCACACGTGAGTTGCACATGCTCATTAATGTGCTGGCACAATCTGGTGCGTCCAAAATGCAAACAGGAAAATGCAATCAACGGATTCAAAGGGAGATCCATGGATCCATGAAAAGGAGAGGGTTCACATGATACAATCCCTATATAAGTATATACCATAGCCAAGTATCATATCAAAGGTTCCTCATGATAAGAATGTAATTGTGTGTTATTATATATTCAAAAGCTGAAGCGGAGTCTCTTGTAATGCAAGTTCAATTTATAGAGTTCCAACTTCCATCACATCGCTCCGGGAAATTCTTGTCAATCTGCAGAGTATTTATGGAGTCGTTTGGTTACGGGTTTGTGGCTGTTTGTGGATAAATATATCTGCGTTTTATTCTTCACTGGGTTGTCGTTTGAACCGGAATTAACCGACTTAATTTTTCGAAACGTTGAACCGTGTAAATGCTGCTGTTGACCAAACCAATCATTTGAAAGTCGCAGTCAACGGGTCAAATTAATACAAACAATCTCCACTTTGGACTTTTAGTCTTGCATCCACCTCAACTATCCGATTAGGTTTAGCTTAGGTATATGAAGGACCGTGGTTAGATAAAGACTAGGGACCTGAACTATTAGAAATTTGAACCTAGACCGCAGGGACTTAAACTATTTGGGACCTCAGAGTTTAAACATGCAGCGGAAATGGTGTCGAAAGATTTCTTTTATTAAATCAATCGACTATACAAACATACAATTTGTATCATGTAACAACTACCCTAGCTATTACAAAAAGGAGGTCAGCTCACCCGGGGTTCAGTACCCCTGTTCGTGACTTCAGAGACGCGTCCCTCCAACGATTCCCCTGAATCGGTTGTTGCTCTCACACACCAAAGGGTTTGGATCCTAATGCACTTTAGCCTTACTCAGAATGCCTTCGTTCCACTTTGATTCCCCTTGGATTCCCTTCCACCGTGGCTGGGAAGTCCTTGTGTCTCCAGGTCCTCGTGACTCTCAACTCCGAGCTAGCTTTCTTGATGCCCTTTAGCCTTACACAAGAAGCTCTTGAACTCTTTTGAATCACTCACTAAATTCCTTGAGTTGCTCTGAGTTTTTTGGATGGGAGACACACTTGAAAATGGTTTCTCTTCATGGTTTTGAATAGAAACCCATCTACAGGGACTTGTACTGTTGATGAACAGTAACCGATGGGACAGTACTGTTCAGTGCTTTCGGCTAAGTGCTTTCGGCTGAGCCTCCAATTATCCTTTGAGTACTTCAAGGTTGCTTCGATTGCTTCAAGATATCCTCGAGTCTCTCAATGACGGCTGATTTGTACTTTATGCTTAATTTCTGCTGCAAGACTTCTCCCACTTGCTCTGCTGTCTCCTCAAGTCCTTGAATGTCAATCACAGGTACTTGATCTTTCAGGTCCTTCTTGATTGTCGAGTCCTTTTGTCCTTAACTCAGGTATAGAAACAAGTGTTGTCATTATCAAAATATGGGCACGTGATCCTTTGAGTTCACATGAGATATCCGAACCTCAAAATCCTCTTGAGGGATGTGAACCTCAGGATCTAACAGTATACACTTCAAATTATTGCTTCTTTCGATTCCAGCAGCTTGTATTTAGGGTTAGTGTTTAAGGGTGTTGGTCAAAATCAGTGCTTGATCCGATTTCTGATTGTTGTTTGGAACTAGAGAATAAAGGTTTCTTTTTCTCAGATTCATTTGTTTCTTTTTGTGGTGGCGATGGGGATTAAATTAGGGTTAGGGTTGTTGATGTTGCTTTCAGCTTGCTGCTTAGTCAGCTCAAAGTGCAGCAGAACTTGTGATGCTTTGGCTTCTTATTACATTTGGTCCGGAGCCACTCTCAGTAATACTGATAAAGTGGCTAACAAAGACAGCATTCAATCAATAATCAGACTCAATGTTCCGTTTGCGTGTCAGTGTATCAGAGATGAATTCTTGGGACACACATTCAATTATACAGTTCAGTCGGGCGACACGTATACTTCTATTGCAGAAACTGCTTATGCTAATTTGACGACAGCTAGTTGGATTCAGGCGTTTAATTCGTATTCGGCGAATAATATTCCGGATACAAATGCTTTTGTGAATGTCACTGTGAATTGTTCATGTGGAAATAGCTCAATTTCAAAGGAGTATGGTTTGTTCATAACATATCCGCTGAGGCCGGAAGATACGTTAGCCTCCGTTGCGAATGAATCAGGGGTAAGTGCAGAGTTATTGACGCGGTACAATCCAGCTGCAAACTTTAATGCTGGGAGTGGTATTGTTTATGTTCCTGGCCAAACAGGGGCGGAACTACCCTTAAAAGGGGTGGGGCCGGTGCCCCCAATGCATTTTTAATTATTTTCAACATATATGAAATTATTATAATTCTTTTATAAATATAAGGTTATTATAAAGATGTTCGTAAGAGGAATCTAAAAAGAATATACATTCATTTAATAATTTGTATTATTAATTTTTGTGATAAAAAATCATTAATTTTACGAAGTCCTGATTTCTCTTATATTTTTTATTCACTTAGTATTTGTGAATATTTCATCTCCTACTCAAATGAGTTATAAAATCTAGTCTTATCTTTAAATAAGATGTCTAGTAAATTCCTAATTTGTATACTATTCTTAACACTTTAGTTTTATTCATAATTTTGAGTTTTAATACATTTATAAGAAAGTTCGAAACTTGCGAGATATTAAAGTTTTGTAAGACATGAAGATTTTGATTGGTCCAAAGGATGAAATTAAATTAATTTTGAATTAAAGTAAGTGGTTGAATTAGTAAAATACACGAGTAATTAACAATGACGGTTATATATATCAACCGTTGGATGAATAGAAATCAACGGTCAAGATTCTGTCACAAAAACTTATTTTTCCTTCTACAACTTAATCCTTTATAAAAATATTTCTTAATTAAATACCGTTTCGATAAAATTGATTATTGTGAGAAGGAAATATATTTTGTTTGCCCCCAATGAAGAAAAATCCTGGATCCGCCACTGCTGGCAAAGGTAGACCAACTACCATAGTATTATTAGGTTTATAGTATTTGCGAAATGAGTCCAATCTTTTAACTAGTTGACGTAAAAGATTGAATATAAACTTCAGTTACTGAATACAATTCTGATGACAACGCCATAGAAAGAGAAGTTAAAAAACCTTGCCTTTGAAAAAAATCTTGCCTTTGTTTACATGTCAAGAACAAGAACGTTCGTACAAGCTAAGATGAACACTACCAGTGTCCTGGATTTTAAGCAAGTTTACTTATACGAAGTTGTTGCTATTTGCAGATGCTAATGGGAGTTTTGTGCCACTCCATAAAAGGTAATTCTAACCACTTAATATCTGCATGCCTGTCTTAGTCATATGATTATCCAATTCAGAACTCATTGGTTTTATTTTTTCAGTGCAGGTTATTGGGCCCTTCTGGTTCAGTATATCAATCCATGAAACGTTCATCTGCTTTATGTTAATTTAAATAAGCATGTTGGAAAAGAGGCTCAAAAGGTATGCATCTAGCCTTTGATAATCTTTAACCTGTGATCAGGACTTGGAGCTGGTGCAATTAAGAAAATGGGCATGAAAGCATCAAAGGAGTTCCTCACTGAGCTAAAGGTCTTGACATAAATATTTTCTCCCACATCACTCGCCAAAGAAAAACAGGCCACCACAAAAAATCTCAATTCTACTGATAAAACTAGGCCTTTTGAGTCCCATCATCAAAAAACACCAAAGACAGATCAGTTGAAACTTATAGGAAGAATAACTGTTAAGAAATATATTCTCATTGTAGAGAAAATATTGTAATTTGCACAAGCAAAGGACTTTAAAGCATTCAACAATGCATATAAAATAAACCATCTAATATAATCACACTGCAGTCAATTGCCAAGCTCAGATTGTGGTATAGAGAAACACAAAGCTGGGGTATTTTAATGTTTCAGATACATTTATTTAAATTCGAGGACGAATTTATTTGAAGGAGGGTAGAATGTTATACTCAGATTTTTTATTGTTATGATTTTTGTCAACTTTTAATAAGTCAGATATTTTAATGTGACAATTATGCATGATGAGATACGTGGAAGAGATGAGAACTTTATGGAGGGGGTTACTGGGACTTGAGAAATTACATGTGAAATATTTTAAAAAAAGGAAATCAGGTGGTTTGGATATTGCATGGCTTATTTGAATTACTAAATATAGAATTAGTCAAACTCATCAAGTTGTTACGCGATGGAGGTGCTTGGTCAGTTCATTTTAATTGAAACCACCTCTTTATCAAATTGACACCATAAGTAGTGGTCATATCAGAACTCAACCACAACCTTTGCAACTTGAAGTGATCCATGTTACCCTAAGGACTGTTGGATCAAAGAGTGCTAAGACCTTTGATTAATGGATTCCAAAGACTAGAAAGTGAGTAGACAAATCTCAGGTTTATTCTTTTCTTTACATCAATCCAAGAGGCAAGCCTTTGACCCTTGAACATATAAGTGTTGCTGCAAGGTCAAACTTTCCCTTATACAAATTTGGCAGTGCATAAGAGGGCGACAGTGGTGGTCAGAGGAGCTTGCAAGGTAAACCTTAGGCTGTAGCTTATGTGAGAGGTGAGCATTGATAGAAATTTGCATCGATTCAGTTAGATTGGTATATCAAACATGTAATATGTTTACCAGGGTGTAACTAAGAGTCAAAGTGATCAACAAGACAACAACAAAGCAAGAACAGCAATTATGAGTTCGTTGAAAGGTTAGGAACTTTTACGTAAAAGTTCTACAGTAAGATATGGTTGTACCATGTTAGAAGCCCAAATGGTGGCAATTGTTGATTTTGAGTGTTTCTGGATAGGTATTAATCCAGTAAGTGAGCTGCGTAATTTGAGGTTAAGAGCAGTAAGCACGTTGTGTATTGGAAGTCGCACATCATCGACAGGTACATAATATATTTTATTTTCGTAGACTAAGTAAATATTTGAGTGATGGCTTGATGGACATGATATATGAAATGATAAATAATATAAACGTATATATGTATATGAATTGTATGATATGAATTGATATATGTGCATCATTACATACACGACACGACATGCATAGGTGATCTGGTGGTGATTGGCGTGATGCCCTCCGTGGGGCGAAGCACGATGATATGGTGGTGATTGGCGTGATGCCCTCCGTGGGGCGAAGCACGATGATATGATATGGCGGTATGACCCGCACTCTGATATGATGGTCCGGACCGGCAGTGACGACTGCCCACAGACATGGCATATATTTCCATACACGCATTATGCATCATTATCTGTATATGTGTATTTGAGTATATGATATGAAAAATATGAGTAAAATGAATTAAACAACGTACACCAAACGTTAATAAAGTATGTTATGTATTCATTGAGTCTTTTGACTCACCTCGTTATTTTCAAATATTTTACAGATAATTGATAGTGATAGATAGTACAAAGATCTGGCATCAGTCGTAGCTGAAGAGTCCCTTTTGACGTACGGTGCCATCAAAGCAGTCTTTTTTACTCTTTTCTATTTAGACAATTTATTTAGCTAGTATGCTCCGTTGTACATAGAGTTTATTGACATATCTGTTCCATTATTTGCTTCGCTTTTGTTGTAAAAATAATTATATTTTGTTTAGTATACAGAATTTAGAGGCTTGTTTGGCCATTGGTCAAGCGCCGGTCTCGATCCTTGATTTGGATCGTGACAGTAAGCCCCTTCTTTTCCGGCTAATCTTCCGGCGAGAAAACTCATCTTCGCCTCTTTATTCGCTCCGGCGTCTTCTTGCGGGAAATTCTTGTCAAGCTGCAGAGTATTTAAGGAGTCGTTTGGTTACGGGTTTGTGGCTGTTTGTGGATAAATATATTTGCGTTTTATTCTGTACTGAGTTGTCGTTTGAACCGGAATCAACCGATATATTTTCGAAACAGTGAACCGTGTAAATTAGGCAATGCCATTCGGCCCGGCCCGGCCCAAAACTTGAAGCTCGAGCCCGGCCCGGCCCTAATATTTACGGCCTATCACTATTCATCGGGCCGGGCCGGGCTTGGTAAAAATAATGAAGCCCGAGCCCAGCCCACAAGCCCGTTCAAATTTCAAATTTTAATTAAAATATAATTTTTAAATAATAAAAAATACATAATAATTGAAATACGATTTTAAAAAGATATTTTTTATGTCACATTATTTTTTAACTCATTTTTATTGTATTTTTAAGGTTTATTATAACAGAATCAGATAAAGTTCAGAGAACAAATGAATATATCTTTAAATATATTGAGATAATACGACTTCAATAGAAAAAATATTAATTTAGAAAATAAGAATATACAAATAAATTCATATAAATGTTGAATTTAAAGAGTTTGTAAAATATATTTTATACTATGACTTTTTATATTTATTCCACTATTCTATTGTTCGAAATATTAGTACGGTAGGGCTGGACTTTGCGAGATGGCCCAAAGCCCGAGAAAGAAGCCCAAGCCCGGCCTATCCGATATAGAGCTGGGCTTCGATCGGACTTTGGATCTGAGCTTGGATGGGCTTCGGGCCGGCCCATGGGCTTTTTTCGGACCAGGGCAAAATGGCAATGCCTAGTGTAAATGCTGCTTGTCGACCAAACCAATCATTTGAAAGTCGCAGTCAACGGTCAAACTAATACAAACAATCTCCACTGGACTTTTAGTCTTGGTCCATCCACCTCAACGATCCGATTAGGTTTAGGTCAGGTATACACTTCAATTCATTGCTTCTTTCGATTCCAGCAGCTTGTATTTAGGGTTTGTGTTTATGGGTGTTGGTCAAAATCAGTCCTTGATCCGATTTCTGATTGTTGTTGGAACTAGAGAATAAGGGTTTCTTTTTCTTAGATTCATTTGTTTCATTTTGTGGTGGCTATGGGGATTAAATTAGGGTTAGGGTTGTTGATGTTGCTTTCTGCTTGCTGCTTAGTCAGCTCAAAGTGCAGCAGAACTTGTGATGCTTTGGCTTCTTATTATTACGTATGGTCCGGAACCACTCTCACTGATATCTCTCAAGGTTTGGACAGCACGCCTGATGAAATTGTGTCTTATAATACTGATAAAGTGCCTAACAAAGACAGCGTTCAATCGTTTATTAGACTCAAAATTCCGTTTGCGTGTCAGTGTATCAGAGATGAATTCTTGGGACACACATTCAATTATACAGTTCAGTCGGGCGACACGTATACTTCTATTGCAGAAACTGCTTATGCTAATTTGACGACAGCTAGTTGGATTCAGGCGTTTAATTCGTATCCGGCGAATAATATTCCGGATACAAATGCTTTTGTGAATGTCACTGTGAATTGTTCGTGTGGAGATAGCTCAATTTCAAAGGAGTATGGTTTGTTCAAAACATATCCGCTGAGGCCGGAAGATACGTTAGCCTCCATTGCGAATGAATCAGGGGTTAGCGCAGAGTTGTTGACAAGGTACAATCCAACTGCAAACTTTAATGCTGGGAGTGGTATTGTTTATGTTCCTGGCAAAGGTAGACCATCTACATAGTATTATTAGGTTTATAGTAGTTGCGAAAAATGAGTCCAATCTTTTAACTAGTTGACGTAAAAAATTGAATATAAACTTCAGTTACTGAATACACTTCTGATGACAATACCATAGAAAGTGAAGTTAAAAAACCTTGCCTTTGAAAAAATGTTGCCTTTGTTTACATGTTAAGAACATTTTTACAAGCTAAGATGAACACTACCGGTGTCCTGGATTTTACGCAAGTTTACTCATACGAAGTTGTTGCTATTTTGCAGATGCTAATGGGAGTTTTGTGCCACTCCATATAAGGTTATTCTAACCACTTAATATCTGCTTGCCCTTCTTAGTTATGATTATCCAATTCAGAACTTATTGGTTTCATTTTTTCAGTGCAGGTAATTGGGCCTTTTGGTTCAGTATATCAATCCTGCTTTATGTTCATTTTAAATAAGCATGTTGGAAAAGAGGCTCGAAAAGGTATGCATCTAGCCTTTGATAATCTTTGACTCCTGTGATCAGGACTTGGAGCTGGTGCTATTGCCGGTATTGCTATTGGAACGGTGGTTGGAGTTCTTGTGTTGGCATTGCTTGCATATTTCGGAATATTCAGGAGGAGAGTGAACAAAGGGCCAAAATTGCTCCCTATGCAATCAGAAGATCATTCCGGCAATAGCAGACAAGGTAAGGGTCTTTTTTAATTTTTTCCCTTTATCTCCTTTTCTACATGGCATACTACACCGTTCTTTTGGAATGCCTAACCTGTAGAATACATTATGGTTTAGAGTAGCGGTATTTGTCCTAACCTGTAGAACACACAATGCCAGTGTAAGTGTCACTTGTATGACTTTTCTCTTTATATAACTGGTTTTCAACAAATCATTCTAGTTTGGATTGAAAACATGAGTAATTTATCGCCTTTCTAGCCGTCTTGATGACCTGTAAGCTCATTCAGTAAGTTCATATGTATCACAGATTTTTTCCTGACTCCTTCCATTTATAGCTGGCGGCGGTAATGTTGAGTTAGCTTCCCCACACCTTGCCGGCCTGACGGTTGACAAATCTGTAGAGTTTTCTTATGAAGAATTAGCCACAGCAACTGAGAACTTCAGTTTGTCTTATAAGATTGGTCAGGGAGGATTCGGAGCCATCTATTATGCAGAATTGCGAGGCGAGGTAAGTTCTATTTTGTGTGATTAGTCGTATGAATTTGTTGAAAATGTCACTTTAAAAACCTGAAGGTTGCTCCTCCACTTTGACAGAGAGCTGCAATTAAGAAAATGGACATGAAAGCATCAAAGGAGTTCCTTGCTGAGCTAAAGGTCTTGACGCATGTCCATCACCTGAATCTGGTATACCTTTTTACCAATCTGATATGGTGTCATTTATACTATAAGCGAAGTTAACTGTTCTCTATTTGGCTATCTGCAATTTGTTTATTCAGTTTCCCGAAATGAAACTAATTAGTATATCATGGTTATAAAGAGATTATGCATGTGGCATTCACATTTAGGTTCGGTTCTTATATCACAGAGATGGACACTAATAATACTATCAGAATATTTTAACCTGTTGCATACGCCAGTTAACTCTTACATGCTCTAGTGTCAATTAGAGCATTTAAGCCAAATTATTTTCTCTAATGTAACTGCATATCATATGTTGCAGTTGCGCTTGATAGGATATTGTGTAGAGGGCTCTCTGTTTCTAGTTTATGAGTTTATTGAAAATGGAAACCTAAGCGAACATTTGCATCGGTCAGGTTAGTTCAGTAATTTTGTAAAGTTCTACTCCAGTTAAAACAATATAGAAATGTCAATAGTTTCATTTTCGGCTTCATCTGTCTCCAGATAGAGAACCACTCCCATGGGCCACCCGGGTACAAATTGCCCTAGATGCAGCTAGGGGGCTTGAATACATTCACGAGCACACTGTTCCTGTGTATATTCATCGCGATATAAAATCTGCAAATATTTTGATAGACAAGAACTTCCATGGAAAGGTCATGCCTCGAGCCTTTTTTGTTTTTTATCTTTTCCTGAAAAAGTAAATGCAAACGGATGCTCCATAGTATCTCAAACGGAGAAGCTCATTTTGTAGGTGGCTGATTTTGGCCTGACAAAACTCACTGAAGTTGGAAGCACATCGTTGCCCACAGGTCTCGTGGGTACATTTGGATACATGCCTCCTGAGTAAGATTTTATCCAAATTGTTATATGAGCGTGTAGTTAGCTAGTTCAAATGTCAGTTCTTGTTCCCAAGAATAATGATAAGAAAGTAAAAAGGGTTTGTAAGTGCTGGTTCGAATCGATATGAAAATTTTGTGGAAGCCACTTCAGTTATTTTTTCTATTTAAATATACATTCTTAAGTATTTTAGCTGGCCGGCTACATGAACCTTTTCCATGTGTTTTACTGACTCTGCTTGATAACAATCCCAGATATGCGCGATATGGGGATTTTCCCCAAAGATTGATGTGTTTGCATTTGGGGTTGTACTTTATGAACTCATTTCCGCTAAAGAGGCAATTGTCAGGATAAATGGGTCTACCACAGAATCGAAGGGCTTGTTGCATTGGTGAGTGGCTTAGTCTCACATATCTCTTACATATATATTGCATTAATGCATTTGGCAATCAGCTTTGGAATGGAATATTTCATCTAATGAAAACCAATTCTCCTAACTTTTTCTTGGACAGTTTGATGAAGTTTTGGATCAGCCAGAGCCCAACGATGACCTCATTAAAAAACTGATCGACCCTAGACTTGAAGATAACTATCCTTTTGATTCTGTCCGCAAGGTTAGACAATACCCTTCAACAAACTGCACTGAAAATTATTTTCAAGTATCCTTTGTTCATATGTGATATTGAAAGATGTATTGACACGAATATAATAACATTGGGAACTCAAACTGTCTCTACTGATTCTAATGAAGTTGGAAATGTGATATTTGCTGCAGATGGCTCAGCTAGCTAAGGCTTGCACACATGACAATCCTCAACTCAGGCCCAGCATGAGGTCCATAGTGGTTGCCTTGATGACTCTATCTTCATCTACTGAAGATTGGGACATTGGTTCCTTCTATGAAAACCAAGCCCTTGCCAACCTAATGTCTGGAAGGTAGAATCTTCACTATTCCTGGGAGTCAGTCTCTATGTTTGTACAAGCTGCTACTGTATTGTATACTATATAAGTAAATACCATACCCAACCTATGATAAGAATGTAATTGTGTGTTATTATATATTCCAAAAGCTGAAGCGGAGTATCTTGTAATGCGAGTTCAATTTATAGAGTTCCAACTTCCATCACATTGCTTATTATGGGTTCTCATGGAGGCCACTGTTACAATATAAGTGAAAAAGAATTTTTATTTATGTTGTCGTTTACCCTTCAACAAAGTCGTTGTAGTATAGTGGTAAGTATTCCCGCCTGTCACGCGGGTGACCCGGGTTCGATCCCCGGCAACGGCGATTTTTGTTTGTTTTTCGTTGAAACGACAGCGTTTTGAAGAAAATTATTCGTTTGATGGAGTCTCTCTTTATCAAATAAATTGACTCATCTGGTTGGGAATCGACGATCGTGGAAAGAAAATGGCGTCTCGAATCGCGGCAGCTGCAATCCGACGGACGGCGACGCTCAATAGGGTTTCGTCCCCCAACAACGCTTCCACTCTTCCTGTGAATCTCGTTCAGCGGCGCGGAATGGGCGGCGGCGGAGGTATATATTTCACATTTAATTAGGTCTTTTGTTTGTGCTGCGATCCATTATCACTGCCAGGGTTAGTTGTTGTTTGTGATTTATTTGCAAGTTTTTTAATTTGTGATTTTGTGCTAAATTTTGATTGTTTTCAGATGCGCATGGACCTCCTAAAGTTAATTGCTGGTCGGACCCAACAAGTCCGTCCAAATGGAAGGAAGAACAAGTGAGGATTTTGCTGTTTAATTCTCCCATTGTCATTAGAGTGCTTCGCTCTTGTAGTTTGAGGTTTTATAGACCAATGTTTATTTGATAATTGTTGATAGTTTCTGTTCTTAAGTGCTGTAAGCACTGGGTAGGTCTGTGTGTGTGTGCGCGCTGTTATTGATTTTCTGTTATTAGACATTTTTTATTACATTTTCTTGCAGTTTGTGATTGTTTCTCTGACTGGTTGGGGAGTACTCATATATGGTAGCTTCAAGTTTTTTACTAGTGGCAAGAAAGCTGAGGTAATATGCACACAAAATTTTATCCACCCATGTCTTGATTTATTATATCAAGCTGCTATAACATTTAATCTTCTGCTTGTGTTGAGTGCATCGACTTAACTTTCTGTGCGGTTGCAGGCACCAGTCGAAGCAACACAGTGAGTTTTGACGAATGTGATAAGCTGGCGTGCTGCTATGTCTCTTAATAAAGCATTCGCTAGCTTGAGCTAAAAAATGTGTACTTTTTGTACCAGACCAACATTTGAGGTCATGATTCTTCTGTTTATCAATTAGCAGCTGGAATAAAATCTAGTGCTTCCTTCGATTTCATGTTGTAAGAGAATGTCTCTTCATCATTACAATAAAACATTTCTTGTCATTCTGAAACCTTCTGATATTAAATAGCCATCTTTATGTTGTGTCATGGATCAAAAGAGTTGTGTCATGTATCAAAAGAGTTGTGTCATGGATCAAAAGAGTAATGTTGTGATAACTAATGTGACAAATAAGACTACATGATAGCAAGGGCACCTGGTGCAAAATTGTTTTTACAAGTAAACTTTGAGAACTCTACCAAACTTACATATACAAAACTACTGAAATTGACAGCAGAGGCATGGTTGTGGCTAGATTATTGCCAGATGGGAATTATATAACCCCAATTCTAGTTTTTATAAGAGCATCTACACAAGCAGATTCCGTACATAGGTCTGTGATTGTGAATGTGTCGAGACTTTTTCTTTACAGCAGGTATAGTTGATAGATATCTAGATAATGAAGTTTTCATAGCGCGGCTAGCATGGCCTGGCGCTTCATCTCTGCAGCTTTGCCACTTCCTCTGAAATACATGTAAACTTGCTGCATGAAGTCACATTTGACAAATGGTGAGTTTAATGAGTAAGCTCAATCAAGTATGCTTATCAGGTAAGGAACATAGTTAAGAGTAGATGACTTGAATACAGACCTGAATAACCCAAATGCTCACTAACGACTCAATGGTAAAAA
>QZGG01001732.1:0-55759 GCA_006409495.1 Sedum album
GTTGGATATGTGAAAGCCGAATGTTATATTCTAAAGAAAAATATCATAAAAGGTAAACTTAATAAATGGTACGGTAAGTAAAGATCTCTTACTATGAAGTTCATTCAGCCATTTTCCAACATTATCGAAAGTCTGTCGCCTGGTTATATCATATACCACAAGTGCTCCAACTGCACCCCTGTAGTACGCAGACGTAATTGCTTTGAAGCGCTCTTGACCTGCAGTGTCCCAAACTTGGGCTTTTATTTCTTTCCCATTAATGTCAATCTTCTGAGTCTGAAACTCCACCCCAATGGTTGATTTGGAACTGGGGAAAAATTCATTTCGTGCAAATCTTGAAAGCAAATTTGATTTTCCAACAGCTGAATCACCAATCAATACAACTTTAAATAGATAATCTTCAGTTTGCTCATCCTCGGAAGAAGCTGCCATCTGTGCACTTTCTGAAATATGGCAACTCTAAGAAGTCATACCAAGGCTTTTAGCAATTGGGGGCCTGATCAAGAGCTAGTTTCTTCAAGTTATGAGTGAATGCCAATGGAAGAGATACCAGTAGGGTGGAAAAGGCGTATGGAATCAAAAAAGGAAGGGAAAGAAAGAAAAACAACAGATAATAAAATAGTTCAGAACAGATAGTCGGGGGGTATGAATGAAGAGACAGTGTCCATTTGCGTATGGAAATGTGAAACCCACCACCAGTGATTCTACTTTCTACACACTCGCACAGACCTTCCAATTGATTTCAAATCAGATACCCAGTTAGACTGCTGCTCAGCGTGTCACATACGATAAACCTATAAATGAAGATTACACATTAAACAAGTAAAAATATATTCTTTGACAAATGGACATCTAGCTAGAGTTACAAACCACAACAGTAATAATATTCAAACCGATTGCACCTCCAAACCCTTCACATTCACAACTACCGCAACTCTACTAAAATGCGTAAAGACAAAAAAATGAAAGATCTCAGTTTCATTGTCATTAGAAAAAACTCACATTGTGTTGCACATTGCAGCTCGGTAGATTTCAAATAGTCAATGGACTATTATAAAATATGTTAAATAAAGCTATTAAACAGATCGAGCAGATCCTGTGCAATTCTCATTGACCAACATTCACACCAAACTTAAACAAAAAAATTAGCACAAACTTTAAATCAGAAAATCAAAAACCAAGCAATCAGTCCAGTTCTGGAAAACACATCTGACATAAATTGCCATAAAACGAGATCAAAATGTAACGTACGATCCTCCTAACAAGTACTATCAAACTAATGTAACAGCGAAATGAGGGCATTAATAAACGTCAAAATCTTTCACATACTCGATCGGAGATTATTTGGAACCGACTCTGCCGATACCGACAGAGGAAATTGCAGATCGGACGAAGGTGTGAAGATAACTGCGCACGGCGGACCGTCTCGGTGGTGAAGGGTTTAGGGAATCGCGATCGGAGAGAGAGAGAGATTGTGCAGCACACGTCGCGTGTGAGATGAGAGATGGAAGGTGGACTGGGCTTTTTAATGTGCCGTCAAGTGGGCCGAAAACTGCAAGCCACGATACATTTGTTTTTGTATAAAAACAACCGACATTTGGCATAACTAGTCATCCAATCAAAAGTTTCTAAAGAGATGTAATGAACTATTCATCTTTTTTAATTTAGGGTCTGAAGTCTCAACTATTACATTTCTCGTAAGAAGTAATGAACTTCCATCTCTTTCCAATTTAGAGTAGAAACTATTAAATTTTCGATAAAATATATATTAATAAATAAAATGAAGCACAATTATAAGTTAAAAAATTAAGAAATTCTAGAGTTCGGATACAGAGAGACAGATAATGAAATTTCGTAAGACATGAGGGCATCATCTCATTTATTTTGATTGATCTAACGTTGAGATTTTATTAATTTTAAATTAAAATAGATGGTTGAATTTACAAAATACATGAGAGAATGACGGTTATCAAAATCAGCCGTTGAAATAATAGAAATCAACGTTTGAAATGACGTCCTTCCATCTCATAAATATTTGTCCTCCTAAAATCTTACTCAGTAATTCTAGTGTTACAATTTATGTATAATTTTAAAATGCATCCTTAACTTTATAATACGTGAAATTCAGGTATGAGACACAACAAGCAAGAAATTCGGATTTATTTGATCGTATACCATCAGACCCATTTATATTACAGAAATTGAAAACACACTTGTGAAAATGAGTCAATACGAATATTCAGTTCCAACTACAAGTGAGCTTAGCACGGTATGGCTATGGCACTCACCGTAGAAATTAAAATAGGAGAATTCCTTATCTTCAACGTTATTCTTTTTTCAGTTCTGCTTGGGGCTCAGAAAAGTACTCGTGCCTGAAGTAGAAAAATAAAAATCAAAAACAATAACGGATCACTTTTACAATGAGATGTGTAAAAAGACAATCTTGATCAGGATGGTATTCGAGTAAACTCACTTAATCTTGCGGGTGAGCTGATAGACGCCTGTTCCAGCCATAGCAAGACTTACGCTAAAGAGATTGAAATTTTTCTGCAATCCAGCAAACATAAATCTGTTAGAATGAAACACGTGAGTGAGCACCCTTACCTAAAATTTCAAATTAGACAACATTTAAGTTGCATCACTGGTCACACAACTCATTCCACTACATTTTATCTGAAGATATTCAACCAAAAATTATACATTTTAAATGTTTATGATCTCTGCTTAACGAAAACTACAGTAAGCAGCTTACCGGAGTAACTACCAAACTGTAGCGGGACCAGATAAGTCCAGTGGCGGAGATAACTGGATACAATAACAAAAATGAGAAATGTACACATATAACCATGACAAGCAAAAGAAACATCTGCTAAAAGAAAAAATAAATTTTGTATGTCCATTATGCCGTGAGTACAACTCTGAGTTTGTGCAGAAAATACTCGACATATGTCATAGAATAATGATAAATGAGCAATGATGCTATATATATACCTATCTGCTGCGGAAGAGAGATATTCTCTGGAGGTTTCGCAAAGTCTGCAATATTGGCAATGCTGATTCCCCATTTAAATGTTGGTGCCCAGAAGTGAACTGTAATATTTAACTTAGGCCTAATTGAAAATTAAAAGAAAGTTTTCTCCGTACTCAAATAAATTGAAGATGTATCCCTAGAGAGGAATCAAAAATATGTCATATTGCATTGATCATATTAGCTTATAAAATACATATAAAACCTCCCAAGTGGAGACCCATTTCAAGCTGCATGCAACTCTCTTCTTAAAGTTCTCAATATAGACCCCAGTTACTTTGTTAACAAGGATCTAAACTTCGATCAGAAGGAACTCCTATATCCTAATAAATAGAAGATCTTGTGAAAAAGTTGACTTCAGTTCATAAGAGCTACAATTCATAAGCTATTCCCACGGCACCCAATTCATATATAATTCTCAAATGACTCCAATATCCACTTGACATCAGCGACATCACGATCACGATCAAAACTAAGTTTTCATGATCACGATCCATTATCAATCTCTACAACTTCATCTACGCACTAAAATCCACTCAAAACTCAATGACAAATCATATACATATCAGCAAACTCTAATAACAACAGGTCAACGGGAACATCAGAAACAGGATAAAACAACTACAAATGACGAAAGCATCGAAGACTGACAGACAACTCACTGGTTTTAGGTCCGGCAGGATGGTTCCACAGAGCTTGTAGCTTCGAAGTCGCCATTGATAGGGTTTGCTTGCTTGTTTGCTTGTTGGAGCCAATCGACGACTACGCCTTCCTGTCCAATTTGTCAACTCTCTGTACACTGACAGTGACAGCATCCCTCGGGTCAAACCGAATTTGTATTATTTGTTACTTATTCGTTTAGTTTCATTAGAACATACTGGTCGGACCGAGACAGATAAATCGCTACGGTGCTCTCTTCCTTTTTCTCTCCAATGTCGAATGAAATTTCTTTTAATTTTATAATAAAATATATTTCTCAAGTAGCTAATTTACTCTGCTACATACTCAAATAAATTTCAATCTATTATTCCACAATTTCGACGATTGAAATTCTAATTAATTTCTTTAATAATTAACAATTGAATTTGCAAAATATGCGAAATGTTGAATTTGAAGAATCATATAATGAAATTTAGTAATATTCGACGGATCATGTCTCACGAATATACAAATATATGTATGTCCTTCTTAAACCATTCTCCTTAAAGCAAGAGAACACATTTGAAATGAGATATACAGGGTACAATGTAATCCTGGGAAAGTCTTGGAAGTGTGTATGCAGTATACAATACATATAGCTCAATACGTGCTACAACAGGAACGCTAAGAAATACCGATTGTCTTGTTCAGCAACCATAAAAGAAGACTCAGTTGAATGACAAAAATTGTGTGAAGCCGTGTTCTGTCCAGCATAAACCCATATACTGTTATTCCTGCGTTGTTGTTCTCCAAATACGTCACTGCAACAATGTAGCTTAAAATCAGTCACTAAACGAAATGGGTAATCAAATCAATGTCTTGATCAGTAGGTTTTACTGTTTTTATGTTATAATGTTTTTGAGAATACTTACCCAGGGCTTGCCTCTTCTGAAACGAAATGGTGTTTGAAAAATTTGGAACCATCTTTGTGTTATCAAGCGCATCTTCTCCATCTTTCTCTTCTTCTTCCTCTTCTGATTCCAAGAATTGGTATTCGCTGTTACCGATCTGTGCTCTAGGTGTCTCTTCTGCCGACTCAAAAGAGTCAATTGTGCAGCAAACATGCCATTTTGCTGCCAGACATGTCATTGATTGGGCCTTGTGTGTAATTTTCGTCGAGCTTCTGAGACAGATGAAAAGACCAACCACCAAGCTTATCGAGCATAGCTGAATGATAAAATAATAATCAATAAACACAAAGCTTCTCATAAACTAAAGAAGAAGAATAGTTCATACCGCAAGCTCTCCAGCCTTGTACACATTAATATCAGCAGTAGAACTAGTAGTGCATAGCAACGCAGCAAGCTGGCTCGCAGTAACCAAAACAATAGCCAACAATATAAACAGACGAAAACGATGACTTATAATCCTCAAAGTTCTTCTAATCTTTAGATGTTCCTTCAAAATCACCCCAACCTCAGTTTCTCTCTGAAACACCTGAGCAAATTCTTCCATCCTCAGTATCTGAAGATAGCATATCAGCCTATACAAAATACACACCAAGAAGAATATTGTCGTCCGATAAAGCCACGAACACAACATCAACGTGCACGCAATCGTGTCACTTAAATAAACATTCTCAAAGTATGTTATCTCTGTAGCTCCCGTAATGTACCACCATATCTTGTACGTTGCATCCACTCCAAAAATCGGCAACACAAATGCACATAGAATCTTCGTTGATCTCTACACTCATTTTCACAGTTAAAATCGTTAAATAATATGAAAGTCAGTTATGAAATATGTTTCTGACGGAGAATTGATTTAGTATGTACTCGCAAATTTATCAAAAATCACTTGAACTTTCAAAAACATGAAAAATAAATTGAAAAGCAAAAGTAGGAGTTGGAGATTTGCTTACATGAAACTGAAGGGCATAATCGTCTCTAACTTTCCCGCTGACGTCATACAATTTATCAAGAAACAAAAACTTGGACAAACCGTATTTTCTAAACCAAGAGCTGAGGCACAAAAACGACACAGCAGCGAAGAGTGAAAGCGAGATCTGCACAACGGCGTCGTATGATCGGCGATGCTTCTCATCGCAGGTTGAGCAGGAGTAGAGTAAATGAGATAAAATCGGAACGATGAAAACTAATAAGAAAAAGATCGACCAGGAGAGAGTCGCTCGGAAGGGATTGGATTGATCTACGCATGTCCATTTTAGGCATAGTTTGAAGTATTGTAACTCATCGGTTTCTAGGGATTTGTGTCGGTGTGTTAGACTCATTGCGACGGCGATCGGAGCTTGAATTTGATCGATGAAGAGGGAATGAGCTGTTGGTTACCAAGCAGTCTTCTTTGGCTTTGAATTTGTATTTAATTGCGTCGGCAAGTGGTATGAATATGAAACGGCGCCGTCGTTGATGAATAAATTTGAAAATGACTTCGTTTTGAAACATTTGTTAAAGAGATGTTGAATTGGTTCCTTTTATTAAATAGTTTGATTTATATCGAATGAAAATAGTTATAAGAGTATAATTAACTAGGGATTGTATTATGTGGGTACATTTATTTTGATGGACTCATGAATTCATCTTTATATTCTTTGATTACATTTTTTTAATTCATCAAATTGTGGCAACACATTGCACGTGACACGCACATGACAAGTGCAATAACGTGGTCCAGTCTTGCGCATTGAAAAAAATGCAATAACAGATTCGAACTGGGTATACGAGACCATCAAAATAGATGTATCCACATAATACATTCCTCAATTAATTATATGTAGTACATAAAGAGATCATGTCCGTTTATTTATTTAATTGTATGAAAGATATTAATTTCAACTGCTTTCATGTTTGCGCACACTTATCCCCAATTTAATTAAAATAAAAATTACCATTAAATTTATTAAAATTAACAATTATGATCATATCTCGTCCTTTCAACAAAATTAATTTGTCTTCCTTAATCTTAACCCAATATAGAAAAAAAAGATAACATATTTGTTTAAAACTTTTTGTATTTAGGAAAGTATTTTTAAACTAGGAAAATTATGAATGATTCAGGAGACAACTGATGTGATTTTACAACGAGGTTCCATACTTCCATTATTGAAGAATGGATTGTATATAGTATAATGTTATCGCCGTTTTTGAGAAAATTCAGATGTGTATAAGTAGTTAAATACAGGCATTCATAATATATGGAGTTATGGGTTAATTATATAAAGGGAGGCTGTGAATATTTGTGATAATGAAGACTTCATATCGACATGATTTGATTTTTAATTTGAAAGATTAATATTAATCAAAGGGCTATCCTCCGAGTAAAGTGTAAACGATTTTGAAATAGTGTTGCATATTATGTCATTGGGTACCATGGCCATAGACTCGTAGTACTCACAAACAGCATTGCTTGTGCTTCAATCAAGTTTGAAACCAATCATCTAAAAGTTCAAAACTGAATGACACAAATTATTGCGAAAATGGCGTAGATGAATTTTCTTATTTTGTTGACGATGAAACCGAAAATAGGAAATTCATAAAAAATAATTAAAGTAAGTCGAGTATGAAATACTTCCTTTGTCCCTCAATGTTTGCCCCATCTTCATTTTAGATGTCTTCTTAAGTTTGTCCACTTTCTTTCATTATCAGCCACATATTCTACTTTTTATTCATATATTTGTAAATCATTTATCCACATTATGTATTCTTTCTAACTTTATTTCCGTGTATTTTATATTTTTGAACAAATAAATGAAGATAGAGGAGATAATATAATAAAACATGTGAGAAATAGTCTTTGTATGAAATATAGGAAATTTACTCGTGTCAAGACTTAGATATCCACACATCCGATTTTTTAACAGAGAACATCACTTCAAATAGTCTAATTAATTAAGGATAACACCTCAAAATTACGCAGAGAATTCAGCCCCCAGTTTAATTATTTTTTGGAAGAAAACGAAACCTGAATTATGTCAGACAATTTAATATTGTTTGTGACTTCATTTCTGTGTTTAATTACAATTTCAACTGTAAAGTCCAAGTGATGAAACGTGCTTTAAATGATAAACAACACAACAGAGACGTGTGTACACAGGATTAATGCTCAACAAAAGAAACAGATGAACAACTTCTCAAATCTCATCTGCCACATGTTGTTTTGCTATCGTGACTAAATCGTACACATATTAGTTTATTTAGTTGTGTAATTAATGCTTTTAAAGTGCCACCTCCATCAGCAGCCCAGCTTATGCGACATTTATGTTTTAATATTGTTCTTATCATGAAAGCTGTCATTGCTTTTTGAAGTTTGTCGTTAAAATAAGGTGTCTCATATTCGAATGAAATTCGGCTGAATATAGTGGATTTCATTGCTTGATAGTAGTATATTACAATTTACAAACACATGGAAAAATTAAGAGTGACGAATATCTTTTCGTGAGATCGTGAGAAATAATTTCAATTGTTAGTTAATAATAATTTAAGGGACGATATTTAAATTAAAAATAACAGTAACATTCAATTGTGCGTGCCTTTTACAAATAAAACCGCCAATTTAATCTAAACCATCAAATTAATAAAATCAACCACTAATATTAAGTACTTACATAACATCTATTTCGGTATTGACCCCACTATTTCTTTATGTAGGGAATGTATCATGTGGATCCATCTATTTTGGTGGGCTCGTGAACCCCACTTTGCATCTGTTGATTGCATATTTTCGATGTACCAGATTGCACTATGTCATTGCACTTGTCATGTGCATGTCACGTGCAAAACATATGAAACTCATATGTCTCATTAATGTGTTGGTACAATCTGGGTGCATTGAAAAAATGCAATCAATGGATGTCAAGTAGAGTTCACGAGCCCACCAAAATAGATGGATCTACATGATACAATCTCTACTTATGTATCTATATGATAATATGAAATATGCTCATAATTTCATGATGTAACCACCCAAAGAGAAAGGTACTAATGATTCAAATCTCAAAAACCAACCATGATTTTCCGATTTACATTCAATCAAAGTGATGTGGTTTTGGATTATGGTCTAATACTGCAATAACATCTGCAACGATCCAAAACTAACAAGTTTTGATAGAAGGTTCATCCAAAACTACGTAAGATTATAGAATACATCGTCAAAATAACATCGTTTTGGTGCTTGCAGCAAATAGCTTGAATATATATTTTCATGTTTAATATTTAACATACAATATTTCTTTCATTTTTAAAGAAATTGAATGTACGCATCATAAAGTTATTATAAGTATAGCAGTGAACTAAGTAACTGAATGTACAAAAAATATCCTTAATATGAAACTTAATGAACTGCAAGAAAGATAATCAAAAATCAGTCTCAAGTTTTCATTAGCAAAAGGCAACATGCAAAAGCATGTGCGCACAATCTGAAACCACAATCCATAACAACAAAGAGATGTTACAATATCATAACTGCAAACTAATCAAAATTGAATCTGGCAGCAGTAAATTAAATAAAGGCATTAAGAGGCAGCGAAATTGAGTAATTGAATTGACAAAATAACTTTGGCAGCATCCACTGCTGAACCTCGACACCTCAACTACTTAAAGTTCTGTGGTAGAATGATCGCCTTAACCTTGATGCATGAAGTGCAGATTGGCATAGTCTTGGATAATGTCATGTTCATGCAGTTAGCTGGATGGATGTCCAACTAGAAGATATCAAGGATACAAACCCGACAACATATCGAAGTTGCAAAGAAATATGGATGCTAAATTACTTGACTCGGATACTTTAGGATTGACTTTTGCCATCGAGTATAAAGTGTTTGGCAGAATGAAGGTTGTAGAACTCTATCTCAGTAATGGGAGTGTGACTGTAAACAGACAGAACAGAGAACATTATATTGAAAAACTGATTCGCCATCGCTTCCAAGTGTCCAAGTGTCTACCTTCGGTCAGTTGGCTTAGTTTTCTGAAGGTTTTGAAGAAATTTTATCTTATTCGGCAAGCTTGCCGATATTTTTGTTGTTGTAAAATTCTTGAGGACCTTAATCGCATCCTTTAGCTCACGTTCGTATTTATACTACTATCATATCTTATTCAAACTCACATTTCTATTTATACTATTATCATATCTTATTCAAACTCACATTTCTATTTATACTAATATCATATCTTAATGGATGACTATAATTAATTTGATCCAGCGGCTATTAATACACTCTTGAGATATTTCTACCAAAAGATCTCAAACCTTTAACTCTCCACACTTTTCTAATTTTTTTATTCCTAGCCCAATTTGACATTCATTATTCAATACTCCTCCTCAATGTCTAATGAATCCTCTCATGTAGTGAATAAGAGTAGGTTTCATCATCGTTCAAGGACTGAAAGTCCTTAATAAATATGGAATCGTAAGTAACTTGAATGAACTTCAATACATTTCGGTGAGCCTTGTGTGCTGGCTAAGAAGCACAGATAAAACTTATCTCCAGGCCAGTACACATCTAAGACCCGCTTAGATTATCTCCATGCTAACTTATGGGGTCTTGAGGCTCATGAGTCACATGGAAGAAATAAATATTTTCTGTGTTGTGGATGATTACACTAAGATATGAGGACTTTCTTGCAGAAATTTAAGGATGAAGTGTTTGGTAATTTAGGGACTGGAAACTACTTATTGAAAATAAGACTGGTAAAAGGACTAAAACTATAAGGACTGATAATGAGCTTGAGTTCTATAATGTTATGTTTGATAATATGTGCGCTGATAGTGGAATATTAAGGCATAAGACTGTTAAGAACATACCTCAACAAAATGATGTTGCTGAGAGGATGAACCGAACCGTTTTAGAGAAAACCAGAAGCCTGTTATACACATCTAGTTTATCTAAGGGCTTCTGGGGTGAAACCCTATCTCAATTTTCAAATTGAGGACCGAACTATCTCAATTTTCAAATTGAGGACCGGACTATCTCAATTTATTTAGGTATAATTATCAATATAATGAAATAATTGAAATAATATAAAAATAAATTAGATCCAATATTTAATTTATATCTCATTATATAGGTAAAGCTCAAGAACGACATTTTACTTTTGATTAGACTGTGAGATAAATTTTCACCGTTGATTATTAATAATCTAATAGATGTTAATAAAAAAATAATTGTCAAATCCATCAACTATATGTATTGCAAATTCAGCCGTCAATTTAATTAAAAACCAACGACTAAGATTGTGTCATTTTGGTTTATGAAAATATATGTCCGGACTTTCTCAATTTTCAAATAAATGTCTGGACTTTCATAATTTTCAAATGAAGGTCTGGACTTTCTCAATTTTCAAATAAAGATCCAGACTATTTCAATTTTCAATTTAAACACGAACTATCATTATTTTGAATCAAATCTCATCTGTTGGATTGTTTGAATTCTCGATCGAGATCGTGTCTCACGGTCTCACATCTATTTATCCGTCCTCATAAAACCATATATTTTCATAAACCAAATGACACAATCTTAGTCGTTGGTTTTTAATTAAATTGACGGATGAATTTGCAATACATATAGTTGATGGATTTGACAGTTATTTTTTTATTAACATCCGTTAGATTATTAATAATTAACGGTGAAAATTTATCTCACCGTATAATCAAAAGTAAAATGTCGTTCTTGAACTTTACTTATATAATGAGCATATAAATTAAATATTGGATTTAATTTATTTTATATTATTTTAATTATTTCATTATATTGATAATTATACCTAAATAAATTGAGATAGTCCGGTCCTCAATTTGAAAATTGAGATAGTCCGGTCCTCAATATGAAAATTGAGATAGTCCGGTCCTCAATTTGAAATTGTGTGGTAGTCCAGAACATGTTTTTGTAATTTTCCCTTTAGTTAATAGATCCCCAAATAGTGCACTGAACTTTAAATGTCGCTTAGAGATGTGGAACAACATACCTCCTAACCTAAACCATCTAAATCACGAATGTAATTTAAGAATTGAAATGTACTTGAACGCTCCTCATGATATCCATTATAGATATTTGTTGAAAATTTAATCGTTAAATAAGATTAGATTTAATATTCAAAATATATATATAAGCTCATAAATCGAATGAGACCAAATCTATAAAAAAACACCAAACATTGATCAATTTGTTATGACCTTTTCAGCCATTACAATATTTGAGTGACATTTTAATCAAGGTTGGACATGCGCCGCTAATGATGCAAATCACATGGCTCGTGGTGCAGACTTATTAATAGAATGCTGCAAAATGCAGGTTAGTAAATTACATCACAAGAAGATATCACAGCAAACCTTGTGAAAAACATCAAGTATGACTCCTCTACACTCATCAGAATTCACAGACAAATAACATTCCAGCAACTTGTCAAGATCCCTAGGCTGCATAATCCTGTTCATCTTAATCATTTCAATAATCGAATCACGAAAATCTTGTCTAGGATCAGCAGACACCTTCTCCATCGCGACCATTACGATAAACTTAGACCCTTGATCATTCCTCGTTTTCCTCCTCAACTCCTTTTCCAATCTCCTAGCCTCCTTTCGCTCGTTGATCATCTGATCTAACCGCTCTTGAACCATCGCATGGGCTAAGCTAGAGACTGATGTGTAATAGCCGTGATCGGGTGTTTCGGATGAGGATATGGTGAGTCCAGAGGAAATGGTGCAACAAAATGCATTGGATGTTATGCAATGGCAATGAGGCTTGTTCTTGTACAGGGTTTGTGGTGGTGGCATTGTTTGGGATTTTAGACATGAGGAAACATGACAGGGAAGGATTATGAACATATGAATTAGAATTTGCTTGTCTGTGGGACTCATTGCTAATGAGTGTGTCTTGTACACTTGGAAGCTCTCTCACTACACAAGTGACCTTTGTGTTTAGCTAGTCATTGTTTAAAGTTGTAGCATGGCTTTTACAGTTAGGCTAGATTAAAAAGAAAGGTCACTAACTCTAGCTAAGTGTTTTTGACACACCCTTTTCTTTTCTTCATTTTCACTACATTGGCACACCCTTTTCACTATACTAAATTATCATTTTCTTATTAATCACATCTTCTTCTTCACATAGCAGATAGGGAATGTTGAAAATATCAGTGTTTTGAATTCTGATGGAAGGAGTAAAGACAGGATAGTGGTATAAATGGTAAGACTATAGAAACCCATAGTTTATGACTCATTTTTAGTATCTAAAAGTACAGCTGCAAAATTAATGGTTCCCAAATAACGCTGCTTATGAGAAGATACATGAACATGATAGAAGTATACAGCTCATGAAAATCTCTTTTAAAGATTTAGGAATCAGTAACTGATGTCTATGGGGCACTAAAATAAAGGATGGTGCAAAGTTTGATCTCAAAAGCAACATCAAGGCTTGGATTGATGATTAGGAAAATGTGGTTAAATCATTAAGCTAAAATTGTTCCTCTCACTTTACTTCTAAAACTCCTTTTGCCAAAACCTTTATGTTGGTTTTTCTGTATTGAAAGGACAGAATTAAAAGTTAACCATTTAGTAGAACCAGGGATATTTTTAAATACAACGCTTTTGTTAGGTGTGTATATAAAATCTGCCGATGTGGATCAACAAAAGCCTTTTAAGTTATGTTATATAGGAAATGTATCATGTGTATTATTTCAATTTGGTGGATTCGTGGATCCCCTCTTACACCCGTTGATTGCAATTTTTGAACGCACAAGATTGTGCCAACGCATTAATGAAGCATGTGACTTGCACATACGTAGCGCAATCTGATGCGTTCAAAAAATGCAATCAACGGATGCAAGAGGGAATCACGAGTCCACTAAATTGGATGGATCCACAGGATACAACCTCGTGTTGCCCAAAACTCTTCATGTAACACTCCGTTCAAAAACACGCATTTTTACATCCATTTGATGTATTTTGAAATCAAAGTAGACAAGTAGTTAGCTAGCGCCATTAAGATTCTTACTACTTCCAATCGGGCCACCACTGTACAAAGGTTTCCTCGACGTCTAGTCCATCAATCTACAAATAACTTTGTGCAACCAGTCTTCCTTTGTTTATGCCTTTATGGTGATATTTCCTTTTTCAAAGGTCTTGTTTTGAACATTCACTTTTTTAATCACATTCACATTAACTAGTAGTTGAACTAATTAATTCCAGTTTATCGCTTTTGGTGAACTATCTAAGTTCCTCCTACATGGCAACGATCCAATATTCATCTGCTAAGACATCATGGACGAATTTAGGCTCAATGGTGGATATAAAACATGCCAGACAAACAATCTCTCTATATTTCTTCTTAACCCCTCGAGCAACCCAACTTCCACTCAGACTTCCAATGGCATTAATCGAGGGTTGAACTTGAACATGTCCTGAATGAATGGATCTCAATCTCATGTTCCTTTTAAAATTGGTGTTTGTTTGTCTGCCTCATCTACCCCATTATTTATCACATTTTCATTATAGATGTTCTTCAGCAAATTAATTATATTACATTTTAACATTTAAAGCAAACTACGTATAAACATATATTTATAATAAATGTCACAGTCACACTCATAATATTGTTTTTAAACGAGTTTTTATCGAGCATCTTATGTATCATTCATACGAGTTGTTAACGAACATAAATGAGTTGAGTATGACATTATTCATGTTTAGCTTGTTTATTACTCCCTCTGTCCCGAAATGAGTGGCCATTTGTGATTTGGCACAATAATTTAGGATCATTAATTAGGTGTAATGATTACATTTAATCAATAAATTCAATCAAATAATTTAGGATCATTAATTAATTTATGTTTATCAGCAATCTCTACCAAATTTCATCAACCAATAGAATTTCATGATCTAAATATTCAAACTAATCTTAACCATTCAATCTTATTTCAAGCATCAGACTTGACTAAACATAAAAAGGCAACATATTTCAACCATTCAACCTGTTTTTTATATTACAAATAATGACTAATTTATGTTTGATTGATTGATACAAATATATGATTAAATATATTATTTATGAGTATGGTAGATGTATAGGTTTATTTTGGGTAAGTTTTGAATGGAGACGCCAAATAAGAAAATGGATATTCATAATGGAACGGAGCCACAGAGGGAGTATTGAATATCATAATTGTTGAATGCAGTGGTTAGTGACGACCATTTTGACATTTTGATCCTTCCTTTCTGCTGAAACTGCACAGCCATCCATATGGGTACTTATATAGAATTAGCATAACACCCTTAAGTTTTTTGGACCCAAAGTATAAATGATGAGTGGCATGTTGGTCATATTGGCCATATGTGCATGTAGCAAACGCTTGATTAAAAGACCAACAATATAACATCCATATATCAAACAATCCAAGTCGATGTCCAACACAAGCACACATGTATATAGAGATTGTATCATGTGGAACCCCCTCATTTTCATGAATCCATGGATCCCCTTTGCATCCATTGATTGCATTTTCTGTTTGCATATATCAAACAATCCAAGTCGATGTCCAACACAAGCACACGTGTGCTTTTCAAAAATGCAAACACGTGGCACAATCTGGTGCGTCCAAAATGCAAACAGAAAATGCAATCAACGGATGCAAAGGGGGATTCATGGATCCATGAAAAGGAGGGTTCCACATGATACAACCCCATGTATATATACATTTGAATTATTGTTTAATGGGGCTTTCAGGGACCCACAAGTGCATAAAGTCTTTATTATCATGAACAACAAAATAATGTTTGACAGAGAGAGATGTTTTGCTTAGGGTAGAGAAAAAGGGGAAGCGAGAAACAAGGGTGCTCGTCTTGTCATGAATGCTTTTGTAGTAGATAAAAACCAAAAATTCTTATCACAGGAATAAACGTTGTTTCTTCTGATGTTAATGACATTAAAATCACTCACTACATCTTTTTAGTGTGCGTTTTGTATGCAAAACAATAGTCCAACCATCCAACATCTGGGGTCCAATGACCCTCTGAGATGACAATGAATTATCATCATAATTTAATGCCATTCCGTCACAGTACTGCATACATCCATCTTCACCAACATTACATTAGATGTTTTTCATCAAAAAAAAACATTACATTTAGATGTTGAATGTAACAAAAAATCTAGAAATGAATGAAGATATATGAGAGATGGTGACCGGTCTGATTACTGGTGCGCCCCACTCATCACTTCCACATCAACTTCACCTGTATGAGCCTGAGCGGATGGGTTAATTTGTTCTTAATTCAATTTCAAATGTCGACCTAAGCCAACGTTCAGAAAACTATTTAACTAATTCAACCAAAAAAATTGATTAAATAGGAAAAACACCCGAACTAATTAGAAAAAGGAAAACCCCTATTAAAAAGAAATTTCAAACTAAATAAAAAGAAATTAATATCTTTGGTCATAACATGAGAAGATAATAAATAAATTAATAAATAAATAAATAGAAGACGTGTGAGAAGAAAATTAAGTAAACAAAATGATAATAATAAATGATGAGAGAAGTTAAAAGTAATTTAATAAATTATGAGTGAAAAAATAATGTGAAAATAAAATTAGAATACTCACTTATGAAAATAATTACTTTGAAATACGTAAAACCAAAGCGTATCTTATATTTTCGAGTACGAAGGGAGTACTAACTAATCGCCCGCATCAAATACCTATCAATGTATTTTTTTGGTGAAGGAGGAATCCTGTGCTTCACACGTACAACTTCTTTGCTGTTTTGAATCAAGAGTATTCCTTGAATAGAACTATGGAAGTTTGAATTTGAACACTTATCATAAGTGGCCTGCCTGCTTATTACTTGAATACCTTTTGCAGTTTATGTTACTGTATTATATGCCTTTTGAAATTTATGAACATACTAAAGAGGTGTCACTTTCTACAAAATCTTTGATCTCGAAATCTTGTGCACCTATCTATGATCTATCTCTATCTATCTGATATCCTGATCGAATATATAGCTGATGAACTTCACGTCTTCACCAGTGCTCCAACCTCCAAGCCTCCAACATAGGTAATCCTTGGGACCAAAAGTTTGAAATTAGGGCTCGGGTTTTTTTCACTGGACTATTGTTTGAAGCTTGTGTAACAGTAAAGTAAACTCACTGCACTACATTTATTGTACTCAATAAGATTAAAGCATAAGGCATTAATTTAGTCTTTGACTTAATTACAGCTACTGATAGAAGCTAGGACTGCAAGCAAGAGTGACAATCTTCTTTGCTTAACTTTCTTCTCATCTACTCCACTTGTCTGGCTATTCATTTCCCTTGGCCACTAGGCAGCAGTCCGGTGCATAAACCCTATTATCAATCACATCTCAAATTATGCCCTTCATGTGACAGTGTGGCTTCTTTCCCCACCAAATACAATGCTCAGTTCATTGTGATTTGTGACATGAAGACTGAAGCAATTGTAATGCACCAAAATCCAAATGATGAAATGGAATTTAGGAAGACACCAAGGTTAGGTCAAGAAGATGGTATGTTTGACACTTTGAAGTGCATCAATAAGATATTTATTCCTCTCAGAAAATCGATATCTTCAGTCTTTTCCGTCAATTGTAGTTTTAGGTCATGATCACTGTCTCCTTTTAAATACTCCAAAATCAGCCGTACCGGAGTTATACGTGAGTACTTTTTTTAAAGTTTCACGTACTCATAGCTCCCAAAGTGCACTGTTTTCGAGTCCAGAAGATAATCTTAATGCAAATGCAAATTTACTAAAAAAATCCTGAAGATGACATATCTTCACCTTGTAAACTGGGAGTATTTTTGTTAATTTTTTGTCATTTCAAAAAATCAGGAGCTATACATTCAAGTAAAATTGCCGATAGTGCTTTCTCTCATCTCCAATCTCTGTGTGATATTCTCATCATAATTAATTAGGAGAAACTCCAAAGAGAATGTCAGAGAACAATTTCCTAAAATGCAGGTAATTTTTTTTAAATTTCTTCTCAAGCTATATCGGTGCAAAATAGAGCTGGGTTTATATCTTGCTTAGCAACGGACCTCGGTGACATTATATATTGTATATATATTGGTAGCATGGCGATGAAGAGATAAATGGAAATTGGAATTCATGTACTGGGAGTTGGGACATTGTAGAAACGACAAGTGTGGGGTTATGGCTGAGCATTATTGATCAAAGCTAGACTAGCTACTACTAGTAATCTGGCAACTAGCTAGACCTAGTTCTTCATGTTCGTTGTAGACTTGATATATGGGAACCAAACAAATTAGCAGCGTACATAATTTACATTTACTGAAGTTTAGAATGAATTAGAAGGTGGGTTAGAGGGATAGCCATTTAGACTGTCCCACACTAACTAAAGAAGCTCTTGTGATGATGACGATACATCTCATCTATTCTGCCTGCTGCTTGTGGTGTCATGTGCTTCTTGGTTTGGTCATTGTGTTGATTAGACATTTTGATTGAGGTAAATGAATCTAATCGAATGGTTTTGTACGTTCCGGATGAGACATGTTGGAAAAACTACTACTGCTAGCTAGTTAATGTTAATCTTACAATCAGCAAGATTTTATCTGTAACCACAGCTTTGTCTAGTTGAACCATTACAAGCTGAGCGCTATGGTTCACAGATGAAGGAAATGGAGATCGATGATTAGGAATAAGAGAAAATTCAAGTCGATGGAATGAGGTGGAAAACTCACAGTGATCATGTTTAGGTAACGATAGAGAGATGATACCGAGTGAGGTGTGCAGTTCAAATGAGTGGACAAACACAGATTGCAATCAAAACAACAAACAAGTAAAGTAAAACAAACCAATGAAGCTAAAGCTAAACACATGTCCAAGCACAAGCCAACAGTAATTGGAGTAAAGAAGAGGACATATTCCGAGCCCCCATAACTAAACCTTTTTTCTCTATATCAAAACACAGAAGCTCAACTCAACCTTCTTCATTGCACTTCTCTCTTACTTTCTCCCTCCCCATCTGCCATGGCAGCTGAAGCGTTTCAGTGGCAGTAAGTTAAATAGTATTAAAAAATCTGGACACACATAACCCTGCTGGCCCTTCTCATCGGGAAGGTAAACCCGTATATATATGTCATCAGACGCACACACTAGAAGCCTAAAACCTAGTAGGATTATTATTTTTTACATTATATAACTATCAATTTTCACTTGCTAAATCCAAATCTTCTGCGACTACTGATCAATTGACCTTTTCCAATGAAATCTTAACTTGTTTTTATTGTGTTTTTTACTAATAATTTGTTACTTTTCAGTCATTATGAATCACATTTCTTTTTGGATGTTTAAAATGATCTTCTTATTTTCTAAAATAGAAACTTTTTTACCTCTATATTTACACTCTTTTTCATACTTTTTATCCACTTATTCTTTTTCTTACTTTTTATTTTATATTTTTTAATTTTTTTAAAAATCGTGAAAATTTCAAATAAACTCAAAATGGGAGGGAAGAAGTACATTCAAGCAGAATGACCGACTGACTCAAAACTATTCCTCTTGCAGCGTTTTCTTATTTACACTACCTGTAGTACAGTTCTAAGACCCACTAGGTTATTTGCTTCTTCACTTCACTTCTCTACACTTCACTTCACTTCTCGTCTCTCTCTCTGCTTTCTCAGACCTTTTCTTTGCTTTCTCCATAAAAGGCTGAAAAAACTTTGAAGCACAAAACTCGGGAGGTCACTACATCTGACGACACACCACAATCACTCATGGACATGTTGTTGTTTTAACTAGGTTGTTCTATTAGTCTTTTTGATATCATGTGAGACATGCCGAATATACGTAAAACTCACAAATCAGACCTTAATTAGTGAATTTATAGATAGAGAGGTAGAGAGAGATACACAGATAGAGGGAGGATGGAAGCTGATGGTGGAGCTGTGGGCTTTGGGAATCAGAGTAGTAACAACAACAACAATGGTGGATTGATGGTGATGATGCCACCACCACCACCTTCGGTCATGCATACAGGCACAACAGCTCTTTCTCACCTTCACATCCAAACCAGATCAGTAGGCCTTTCTTCTTCCCTTCTATGTCAAACCACCAAAACAACAACCCTAATAACTTCAGAGACAACTTTCCCATGTCTACTGATGTCGGTGGAAGCAACAGCAGTGCTGCTCTCAAAGCCAAAATCATTTCTCATCCTCACTATCACCGTCTTGTGGCTGCTTATGTTAACTGTCAGAAGGTATTAATGAAATCCTAACCCTATTTCTTAAGAAGCATCACAGTAAGCTAGTTAGACCTCCCTGATTATCTTCACAGGTTGGAGCTCCACCTGAGGTGGTGCAGCAGCTAGAGGATGCTTGTGCTGCTGGTGCTGGTTTGAACAGAAGTGAATCAGGTACATTAGGTGAAGATCCAGCTCTGGATCAGTTCATGGAAGCTTACTGCGAGATGCTGACAAAGTATGAGCATGAGCTGTCCAAGCCGTTTAAGGAAGCTATGGCTTTCCTGTCGAGGATTGAGTCACAGTTCAAGGCTCTCTCGCTCTCTTCATCTTCTGATTCGGCCGGTTGTTGTTTACTCTTATCTCTTTTTTTAACTTTATTTTAATTGAATCCTTAATATGATGGTTCGATTGTTTATGGTGAAAATGGGTTTCTTGGTCACTCAGTTAAAAATCGGTCGATGCATCTATAAACTTGTATGTTAAGCAGATTATTATAACTAGGCAGTTGACCTATTGTGTGTTCATGGATCTTATTCTAAATATTTTAGTATCGTACGTGGAGCATGTAAGAATTATTGCTAGCTGAGTCAAACGTGCACATCAGATTATTTGTTTATACGGACTCTTAATATGGAACTGGATTTGTGAGTTTTATTATTGTTTGGGGAGATGATAATGCAGGTTATATATATACTGTTATAGGAAAATGTTGATGGTACAGCTCTCATCCCAATTTAACTGCTGAAGCAATTCCCTGGGCAGTGCCTTCATGTTTAATGAGAGTGGTTTCATTTTGGTATTCTTGTTTAGTGGTGTCTATTGTTTATATGTTTCTTCCTAGCAATTGGCTTCGTGTGGATGGGGATGAAAACTTTTATTGAATCTAATGTGTTTCAATAAAAATATATCCTGGGATTAATTGCTAGGCCTTTCCACGGAGCAGTGCATCTTGAAGCTATAGTAAATTTGATCTGTTTTTGTTCCATGTCTTCTAATAAGATGTGAAGAAATGTGATCTATACCTTTTTTGCAATGCATTTCCTAGGTCTTTCAAGAAGCAATGATTGATTGAGTATTGTTGATGAAGTTCAGGCATGTACTATGCTACTTTTTGGGTTGTTCGATCTGCACCCTGTATGCATGTTAATGATTTTGTTCATTCATCTTGGATCATGCAGAAGGTCTAGGGCGTCTTAGGTACTCAGGTGTTTAAGTCCTTGTATCCCCTAGATACAAGAAAATATTGAGCATCTAATCTGACAACCTCAGTATTGATTCTCTTGTTTGTAGTCTTTATCTACTTTCTATGTTGAAATCAACTACACCTTGGTATAGACCTTCTATACCAGCCATAATTGTTTTGGAGTTGTGTTTATAACTGATCTAGTGATGGTGTTTTGTTTCTCTTCCAGTGTATGGCCAAGGTTCTGATAGGAATGTGTCCTCTGATGAGGATGTAGATGTCAACAATGACTTCATTGATCCTCAAGCTGAAGATAGAGAGTTGAAAGGCCAGCTTCTTCGCAAGTACAGTGGGTACCTTGGCAGCCTTAAGCAAGAGTTTATGAAGAAACGGAAGAAAGGAAAGCTTCCCAAAGAGGCACGTCAAAAATTGCTTGAATGGTGGACCAGACACTACAAATGGCCATACCCTTCGGTAAGCAGTACTCTTAAAACCCTATCCAATATTAGCACGAGCTTATCAATGAGAATAAGTTGTACATCATCTAATATTCCAGGAGTCTCAAAAGCTCGCCTTAGCAGAGTCCACCGGTTTAGATCAAAAGCAAATCAACAACTGGTTCATCAATCAAAGGAAGCGCCATTGGAAGCCATCAGAAGACATGCAGTTTGTTGTCATGGATGGAACTCACCCTCACTACTACTTGGACAATGTAATTGGGAATTCTTACCCCATGGATATCACTCCAGGATATCTTTGAGCCACAGCCTCGTGTACTGCTGGATTCACCTGGACCAACAAATCTCGGAATATTTGAAACCTTAATCGTCTGCTATGTATTTTATCCTGTGTTCATGTCAAAGACACTCTTGTATCTTTGTAACGGTCATCTCAATTTCATTTCATAATAATGTGTAACTATCATTTATCAATGCCTTTCTGTTAAACTTATCTTGGTAAGATGAAGCACAGCTTCTTGTTAAGTTGTTAAAGCGAAACTAAATTCCCCAAGTCTCTGCGCTATGGCTCACTTTTAAGTCTCTGAATCAAAAAATGTAGAACGTGAAATGAAATTTTGAAAATACCAAAAATTTCGACGGACCCCATAATTTCTAGAAAACTATCAAGTTTTCGGCCGGCTTGAAAACATTTTGTCAGCTGGGGATGCTTTTGCTGCCCCCGAAAAATATGCTTCTGTTAGTTAAGAATTATTCGTATTGAAGTTATGTTATGAATTTTTATGAAAGGCAAGTCCATGTGGGATATTATATTCGGGAGTACGCCCAAGCCCATCGATGAAGCTGAGTTGGTTGCGTGGGAGGTAAACAACGAAAAGATAACTTGGAAAGGTTGTTTGTGCAATCTAACCTTGTCAAACCGTATCAACTTGAAACGATATTAGAATTCCTTAGTATTCCCTCCGTCCCCTTAAGTTTGTCCAAAAGTATATATTTCACGGTATTTAAGGTAGTAATGAGTGTAAAATGTGTGGTTGAGAATGAAAGATTTAAAAGAATTTGAGAGGAAAGATAAAACATGTGGTTGTGAATGAACGAAAGTGGACAAACATTAGGGGACACCCAAAAAGGAAAGTGGACAAACATTATGGGATAGAGGGAGTAGAATAATATGCATATTCACGAGTTCTATTCGGCCATGTCTGATTTATGAGAACAGCTTTGCATTAACAGAGGCAGTTTTCTTTAGACATATAATTTGTTTCATTTGGACATCATATGCCTTCTAAAAGCTTTAGATGGCTTGAAGGGCAAACTGTACAATTCATATTTCATTGAATTATTCACTCATTTGATAACAATAAATCGAGTAACGATACAAAATCCTTAATATGTAGCAAATAATCAGTCGAAAATATCGATAGATCAACAAACTACAAAATCTAACGTGCTCAGATGAAGAAACGAAAAAACATAAGTAATTATAACCACAAATCTTAAGCAACAATAAACATACTGATTTTAATAAATCCTTTATTTGCAACATTAGAAATTCCTCACTTGTGATAGTTTGAAATTTTAGTTCTCAATTATTAGTTCAGTCATAATTCAACTTGCTGTGTTTTTGCATAGTTGATTGATGGTTGAACATAATGCGAAACAGAGTTCAAATTACTGTTTTGGGAAAATATCACTCGTGTGTTGCGAGACAAACATTTTTTCATCCAATTTTGATGGACATACACATACTAAAATCCTTTAAACTTATGAATAGTGCAAAACTCAGGACTAGTAGAGAGGCAATTAATGAGGCCAATGAAAAGGCTGAAAATGATGAAAAGGTGTTCAAAACTTGAAATGACTTTCATGACATGGGTTACTGAAACTCCAAATACTACTCTATAAAGCCGGTTTTGGTCAAAATGGCATTCCTTACACGGCTGAGATCGCGGCCTTTAAGGGTTCTACCGGCCCCTTCGCAGACGGAAAATGAGGAAATCTGGCTACTAGCAAGCTTCTTAGCAATGTACTCATGTGGTGGAATCATCTCATCTTCATCAGCATAGATGTTGAAAGACTCTTCATTGTTTAAATCATGCCCTTGGTGTGCTGTTCCATATATCTTTTGCCAATCAGGAATTGCCATTGGAGCTGACGATGAAGTGTTGTTGTAGACTGGCTGCTTTGTACCTGACCCAGATGAGGCAAAACTTGAATTTGAATAGTTGTTGATGTCCCATAACAATTGGTGCTCCTCAAACTCAAAGTTGCTATCTTTTGAGGCACTTCCAGCACTAACTCTCCTGTCTTGTCCGGCCAGATGCTCATCATCTGCCATGGATGTTGGATGTTTTCTCTGCTTTTGGTTTAAGAGAGTCTTGGTTAAAAAAATGTGCTTTTAGTCTGTGGAAGTTGGAGAAGACTAGAAGAGGTCTTAAAGAGTTGCTAGATGTGATGAGATGCTTTGTGATGATTAGGCATTATAGCAACATTGGTTATATGATCTGCCTCCTAAAAGGGAACAAAAGACATGTAAGAAAACTTACTCAAATTGAGCTCTGAGCTTTGTCTTGCTAGTTCCATAGACTAGACCCATAAATGAACCATCTAAATTCAGTGAGTTGGTCTCCCAATTTTATTAACCAAAATTGAAAAAATTGAAATGAATTGAATGTTTGGTACTTATATACCAATTGATGAACTATGAAGGAGATATATGGTTGAAATATTGCCATACGAGTATAATTTAATGATAGGAATTTACTTGATCGCTCCTCAAATACATAAACAGTGTTGGAAGAGTTTGTTTGCAGTTTTCCTCAGTGAAATTTTGATATGAACTGAACAAATCCATCACATACTTAAAAAACTAAACTGAAAGAAAGTATTTACTTAAAAAATTCATGATGACAAAAGATAAAATGATGAACCTGAGCTGCTGAGTTGCATAGCCAGCTCAGATCTTCAGACTTGTCTTTAAGGCCCAGCTGGAGTCTGAAGATTTTCAACATAAATAAAGAGAGCAGAAGAAGAATATGAAGAAGTCAGACTGCCAGTCAGAGTGCAAAAAACCAATTAAGGAAACACTGCACAAGAAGTTAATAAGAAAAGATTTTCTGAATCCAACTTTTAGTTGAATCAATAAAGTCACCAACTTTATACTCCAAGGGACAAGGGTTTTGGTGAAGTGGCAAAGATTGAAGCTTTTTGAATTTCAGATCAGCAACAACAGTTCCAGATTGCAAGCTAATAAATAGCTGGAAAAAAGTTATATCAGAAGAAAATAACATAGAGATCAGGTCTTGAGCATTGAGGAGTGAGATGAGACTGAGAGGGTGTAGTATTTATTACAAGTACTAGTGAAATAAAAATAGAGTAGTGTGGTGTGGGAGGCCCTTGAATCAATGGTGTACAGTACAGATAGATGGAGTACCTTACTTCCTGGGTTTTGGGGATTATTGTTTTGAAAGTGACCTTTTGAGGAGACAGTAGCTGAGGGCTAAGGAGAGTCTTACAGATGGATGGATGGATGGAGACAACTCATTGATAGAGATTGATTAGTTTTTTTTTTTTTGATAAAAGCATACTTGCATTTCATTGATTTTCGGGTGATCATTAGTACACATATAACCCAAGTATATGCCTTATACAGCGATTTTAGCACAACCCTAGTGGTGTCAAAGACAACCACAACCATCTGCTCTTCAGCAAAATATGCTTACTTCGCAGTAAGAAACTAAAAACCGGAAAAAAAACACTACCGTCATAGCGGTAGAAACACAACCTCTTCCCAGAAGGAGAGGAATAAACCAAACCATACTAATCAACTACCCGCATGCTACACGGGAAAACTAGGCATCACTGCATACTACTACCTTCCCGCCATAGGGAAGGAAATTACCCAAACTTGGCACAACGGCCTTATTCTAGCTAAAAACTATACACGCTAATACTACAACTCACAACAGACTCGGTAGATGAACGGATACTAAAAGATCACAACGGCAAGAGCAAAACCAATAATAGGGTCGGCAGCCAAACTCAATTGCAAACGCAAGCATTAATCAACCATAGCCATCAACATGCATAGTGGAATTCGGAGGCAGCTGCAACATCAAAAGATAAAGTTTCTGATCATGCAGCAAAGTGACTCAAATAAGCAATCCGCCACCACAAAACTACTGATCATGCAGCAAAGTGATGAATCAACCGCCTCCAAACTGGATCCAAATACATGCACTGACATTATCAACATCATCGACCACCGACACCTCCTTAAACGCATAATCCCCAAATCCCACCCAAAAGCTTTGCCAAATGATAATTTACTATCGATCCAACACACCAAAGACTGAAGCAAGAGCAGCAGCCTCCTTAGAGATCACCAAGTCATGATGGAGCTCCGGGAAGGGTCAAAACCGACATGCAAAGTCATGGAGACTTCACCGCCACCAGTGACAACAACAGAGCAACCATCGGACTAAGTGAGGGGTGGAGAAGGGAGGAGGCTACCCTTCTCCACCTATGGAGAAGACAAGCGACGGAGAAACCAAGCGGAGAGTTTGAGGTGAGATATTCGACAGCAGAGTTCAATTGCTAGTATTAAGCCAAAGTTTTGTATAGATTGATTAGTTAACAGTGTGGGTCATTTGCTATCAAATAATTTATGATTAGCAAGCTTTAATCAATCATTTCAGCTGCAAGATTTAGAATAATTTAAGTATTAATCATCAATCTTGACGTCCTATACTGTCTTCGTTCCTTTGGAAAAATCTTCGACGTTCCATACCGTCTTCGTTCTTTTGGAAAAGTCTTCGACGTCCAATACCGCCTTCACCTCCGAAAGAATGTGGGTCGTTGAGCCTCCCTTGCAACGGCGTCCCATACCATCCACAACAAGCTTTTCTTTTTTGCACATCTTTCTTCCACACTGTACTGTTTGAATTCGACAAATTAGTATTGATCCTGACAAAGTTGTTTGGTCTAATCCCTTCTCGACCGTCAAAGGCTCATTGGGATGGAGGACTTCTTTGCTAGATAAGACATGGAGAACTCTTTTCGACCGTCCTGAGTGATCTTTACTAGTTGGTCTTACTAATCTTAGTGTATCATAACTTCGTTGATCACGGCCCTTCACTTTAATACTTATAAAAAGATACTAAGAAACACTTAGGAGAAACTGTTGAATCCGCATGACATAATTCTTTCACGTGGTGCCAAGTTATTCATGTCTGAAAAGTGGAACGAAAGAAATATAAAGACAGAACCGCCCGATCATCAAAGCATGGTACTTTCACACATTGAAGAGTTAGCCAGGCCCGTCGGGGGAATGTGAAAGCACTCGTATTCACAAGAGAATTTCGAGAAGCAACATTCAATTGTTGATCATCAGTGTTAGTCCAGTCATGCTTTAACTAAACTAGGAAAGCATTTTAAGGAACACTTAGTGATGTTCAACAATGCTCACTCATGGACTTCATGCATGTGATAATGATGTATAATCAGCTGACGACGTAAAACAACAGCGCGCATTTAAAACACTCACTACACGGGGCGAGATGGATGTCTAGGATACTTTTGAGTTCCTAGCATTGCTCAAGTTTGACGAGTATCTAGAATTCAGATATTCCAATAGAGGTCAATTACATCACGCACGGTATTTGGAACGCTATATGATGAATGATGTATTGGCCCGTTTTAATGGGCTTTGGATGGCTCGTTGATAATGTATTTTTATCGAGTCTTTGAAGAGGGCTTGTATGCTGGCAGAATTGCTCTGACAGCATCAACTGAGAATGGACTAACATGGATTTGAAATTAACGTATTTGGGCTTCTAATATTTAATGTTGTATTAAGATGAAGCGAGATCATATGATCTTTAAACAAATAATTTTATTTTCACTAGTTATTTTGATAAATATGATGATTGAGGATAAAGTTGATTTATAAGTAATATTATATTTAAAAAATCATGGACAATTGGATTAAGCGATTATTAATATATATTAGTAAAATTAATAAAGATCAAGATGATGTGCCACGTTTCTACGAATACTCGTGGTCTAACGGGATTAAAATCAGGTACATCAAAGTTATTTGCTTTGACATAAACGATACAATTTTACATAAAGAGTTTAGAAAAGAAAAAAATAGGTTTTAATAAAAATGTTGACATCATTTTAAATCGCAGTATTTAACTATCCACTTCACCAAATAAGAATAAAAAATAAGTAATTTTATGTGTGATAAATAGATTTGTGGATCTCTAAGTAATTCCATCGGCTGAGACACGGTAGACGGTACCCACTACCCAGGCAGCACGTGACGTTATTTAAAAGCTTTGTTGTCCGCTAGTGGAGTACTCCCTCCGTTCCTAAATGTTTGTCCACTTTCTATTTTGGGTGTCCCCTTAAGTTTGTCACATTTGCTTCATTCTCAACCACATATTTTACTTTTCTACTCACATATATATAAATCATTTATTCTCAACCACACATTTTATACTTTTTTTCTTCCTTAATAATCGTACCGGTTGTCCTTTTTGACAAACAAATGGGTACGGAGGAGTAATATTTATTAAGTAAAAACTATAAACTGAATTTGGATCCAACTTCCAAGGCTAAGTGAGCTGTCACAAAGATGTGTTGATCTTTATCTTTTCCATTTTGAGTGCTCTTGCTTTGAATTTAAATATCTAAATAATCACCTGGTTCATCTTTTTATTAAACGCCCAAATTATAAAATATTTTATCAATTAAATAAAATTTATGGTTAAAATTAGTGCCCTATTTCTACATTGGAAATGGGAAGGGGCATGCATTTTTACACGTACTATCAATTTATATTCATCTGATGGTTGATATTGCAAGTACAAACACTTATTTCAATTAAAAATTAATTTAATCATAATAGTTAGATTAATCAATACCAAAGATTAAAATGATGTATTCATATCGCACAAAAGTTCAATGTCCTCTTAAATCCCAATTCTTCAGAAATTAGTTGTACATAACTTAAAGAGTTTTGGAGCTAGCATTTAATGTAGCTAAAATGACCAACTAAAGTTAGGCAATACTGTTAAATTGTGTAATTATTGGAAACATAATTAATTTTGGGACGAATACAATACAAAAAATATTCCAAAATTATACGAGTAATGTCATTCGTGTAAAATCGTTTTAAATTTTATTTCAAATTAAAAAAAACAGAAAAAAACAAGAGACAAGTTGACCCGTGCAAGATGGACCAGATGGAGATGCATGCGAGAGAGATCACGTTCAGTAGCTGAGATTAATCCATTTGGCACTTCGACTGTCGGTGGCTGCCAGGTGACAAAGACCTTTTTATTAAATAATTAATTAGCAGTATAATAAAGCAACTTGTGAATCCATTAATTACTTATTAATACTACTTTAATCATGCAATTAAGTAGACGTCCCTTTAGTAGTAGTAGTTGTATAATCATAGTCATCTCCACAAATTTTGAATAGCCAAATTTTGTTCCTACAAAATACATGTAATTTAACTAATTTCCTTTTCTTGGAAGGGGATTCAAGCTCAACATTTTGTCGTCTGATCTTGTCATCGTGTCCATCCATTCGATCATTCCTTTGAAGCACCAGTTTCTTTTAACTCATCACGTTAAAAAGTAATTTATGAATGCAAATCCACAAATTTTCGAAGTGTTGCAAATCCTTTTAGCCGGCCCTGATTGCACTGTTCACAATACAGCATCTTCTTTAACTTTTTCCTGCATTTAATTCCACATGATTCCAAACTCAAATCCAGTGCACCTATTCAGTCAAAATTCAAGAAACTCTCTAGACTGCAGACCCCGGAAACTAGTCGATAATTTTTGATTGTAAAAACTCACACTAAAACTTCCAAAGGAGTATTTGTTTAACAAATACAGTATGTAAAATGTTGGATTAAGATTGAAGCATCTCTGAGCATAAGACAAATGGCATAACAGTAACACCTGTCATCTTGTGTCTCACTTATTGTCCTTCTTTACTCCCCACCTCATATTATCCCCATTCTACCCCTCTTCTATTCTTCTTTCAGCTATTTAACAGTCCACTGAATCACTGAACTCATACACCAAAAATGGCTCCCAAAGTTCTCATCTTTCTCACCATCACTGCCCTCTTCCTTGTTTCTGCATCAGCAGAAAGCATAATTCAACTAGAGGAGTTAGATGTCAGTCCTCCAGTAGGCCTTGTGCATAACTTTTACAAGGACTCATGTCCTCAAGCAGAAGACATCATAAGAGAGCAAGTCAAGCTTTTATACAAGCGTCATAAGAACACTGCCTTCTCTTGGCTCAGGAACATCTTCCATGACTGTGCTGTTGAGGTCATAAATTAATTAACACTAATTAATTACATATCTTAACTTAATTGTTTTGATTAAAGTTTGCACCTTTGGATTATTTTTGATGTTTCCTGAAGTGGGTTTTTGTTTTTGTAGTCATGTGATGCTTCTTTGTTGCTGGACTCAACAAGGAGATCCTTGTCCGAGAAAGAGACAGACAGGAGTTTTGGACTGAGGAACTTCAGGTATTTGGATACCATTAAGGAGGCTGTGGAGAGGGAGTGCCCTGGTGTGGTTTCATGCTCAGATATTCTGGTCTTATCTGGTAGAGAAGGCATTGCTGCGGTATGATCTTGCTTTACTTATTCTTGTTAATCAATTGATATTATTAGACAAGATTTATGGATCTAGACAAAATGAGAACATTAAACTGAACATGTCTCATGTCTGTGATGATAAACTGGAACATATCTTCTCTTAGATGACATCCTTGTGTAGCAATTTTCATAGAAAAGAACTCATCTTTTGGTAAATTCATTGGTTTCCAGATATGGTAATAGTTGGAAATTAATTGCTGATCTGATTTGAATGGTTTGAAATATTTTACATGCATAGTTTGGATTTTTCATTTGGGAAATTAGTGTTTTGTCATGCTTAAGCCTAGGTTACTCTTTTGGTGTCAATTTTCAGCTAGGAGGTCCATACATTCCACTAAAAACAGGAAGGCGAGATGGACGAAAGAGTCGAGCAGAGATCCTAGAGCAGTATCTTCCAGACCATAATGAGAGCATGACAGTTGTGCTCGACAGATTTGCAAAAATGGGAATTAACACACCAGGACTAGTGGCTCTTCTAGGTTCCCATAGTGTCGGTAGAACTCATTGTGTCAAACTAGTACACCGTTTATACCCGGAAGTTGATCCAGTGATCAACCCTGATCATATTGGTCACATGCTCCATAAATGCCCTGATCCCATCCCAGACCCGAAGGCTGTTCAGTATGTAAGAAATGACCGTGGTACACCGATGATATTGGACAATAACTATTACCGCAACATACTGGATAACAAGGGACTTTTGCAAGTTGATCATCAGTTGGCGAATGATAAGAGGACTAAACCATATGTAAAGAAAATGGCTAAGAGTCAAGATTATTTCTTCAAGGAGTTTTCAAGAGCCATTACTATCTTAACCGAAAACAATCCCCTTACAGGAGACAAAGGGGAGGTCAGACTTCAGTGCAATGTGGTTAACAAGCATTAGTTTCATCCTCAGTTTCTCAGCACTGCCAAGTTTCTATTGTTGTAACTTGTAAGCTCTCTCAGTTTAGGACTAAATGAGAGATGCTGAATAAGAATGTTATTGTTGTTGTTTGGTGGGCATTGCTCAGTTTTCAGCAGTATTGTGTGCCCTCTATTATAGGGGGTGACTGTTTATGCTTATGGATATGTAAATGTATCTATCATATTTGGACATCTTTAAAATCAGTGAAAGATTGGCCTTGCATCAAATCAGAGCTGTATTACTCTAAAAAATGCAAAGATGAAATGTGATCAAGGAAAAGCCAAAGTATATGAAAGATGATTAATAAGAAAATAAGCAATTAGTTAGTGGGAGGTTGATGGCATGATGTTGAATGTTGATATTGATAATGAAGGCCTGGACAATAGAGTGGGTGAGATCATGAATTCGAAAGGACTTTTACCAAAAACAAATGAATGAATAAATGGTGTAGGTGGGTCTTTTGGTGATGGTGATTAAAAACAAAAACATGATGTGGGGCACTACATGTCTACAACCTCATTAAATGTTAGTAAAAATCTCAAGTATGTTTGCATTTTTTAGAAGAATGCGAAGCTGTTAAAATACCAAAACCACATTAATACTTATTTACTTCTGAAGATGTACTTTGAAGTTTTCCAGTTATTTACCTGGATTTTTTCATGCTGCCAAAATATGAAACTTAACGCCTAAATATGAAGTTTTCCAGTTATTTTTATGATACTTCATTGAGAAATAAGTCAATATTTAATTAGGTATCTTAGTAAGAGCAGCAGCTATAATTGTCATCCACTGAAACCAACTCGTTTGCAATTCTAGTATACCATGTTTGTTATGTACATGAAATTTCATTTTTTCCAAGAAGCTCAAAGGATGAAATATGTAATAAAGCGAAAAGATCCATAAGGTTGCTGAACTTAAACTCCACTTCTCATTTATATGTGCACCTCATTCTCTAGCTTTTGTCTGCCATGGCAGCTATGAACTCATTGTAATCTATAGTTCCATCTTCATTGACATCAGCCTGCAATTTGAAGAGTAAGTCGTTAAAACTTAAAACCCAAAATCTTCAATTAATATCAGCTCAGTTAAGGGTGAGAGACTTGCAGCTTTCATGAGGCTTTGGGCTTCAGCTTCCGAAAGAGAATACCCCAGTTGCACCAGGCCTGACTTCAGTTGCTCATAAGTAATTATGCCACTCCTTTCAGAGTCCATTTTTTCAAACATATGCTTAATGTTGTTTATGTCCTCTACTGAAAGTTTTTCCGCAACAACCTAAAAACACATTTCAAATTCACAGTTTTGTGATCAACAGGAAGAAAAAAACTGTATCAGCTCATTCAGCATCGCTAAATATTTTGATAATCGTAATTATATTTGACATCTCTTTGCAATAAGAAAGCAGTCCATCAGAATTATCTAAGTTCACAAATTAAACTGCTACATTCAGGAATATTTACCTTCAATGCGGGTTGGTTAAACATATTCATTTCCCCAAACTCCTTTATTCTATATACAGTTGAATTGCTAGTCGGAACACCTGTGGCCTCTCCTTCCGCGTTAATCCATGGGTGCTCTATGAAAAATAGCTTTAAGTTCAGACCCTAACAATATACGAAGCAGAAAAAATCTCGTTGTAGCAATTTTAAATACCAAAAACTTGAGCAACAGTGATCCGTTTTCTAGGATTCTTTGTGAGCATCCTCCTGACGAGGTCTTTGGCACTGTTTGATAGCGACGGCCATGGATTATTTTTGAAGTCTATGCTGCTGGTGAGTATGGCAGTAAAGATCCCGTCATCAGTATCTGCAGTTATATTCAAAACAGAGATTCGATCATACTTGCAAATGAAATTAGTGATACCTGAATAACAAAAATGTAGTCAGGACGAACCAGCAGAAAATGGTGGGAAACCGCTGAGTAGCATATATAAAATTACCCCGGCGCTCCAGACATCTATTTCCTTTCCATATCTTCCTTGCAAAACTTCTGGAGCTACAAAGCATACGCTACCAACAAAATCTTTGTATATATTTCCTGCCATTATATATTGAAATTATTTCACCAATATGAACAAAATTTAAGATCTTTGGCGAAACATCTGACGAGAGAAAATGGACTAAAGCCACATATATATTTGTGGAAAGGTTTACGACAGAAGGAAGTACCTTCCTCAATGATAACAGAAAGGCCGAAATCAATTGCTTTCACTATAGGGCGTCCATTCTTATCAGCCAACATGAAATTCTTAGGCTTCAAATCCCGATGCATAACACCCATAGAATGACATATTCGCACAAAATTTATAATCTGTTTAAAAACAAAAGCCGCGTCTTTCTCAGAATATTGTCCTTGTTTGGTAATCTGATCAGAAAGCTGACCTCCCTCACACAACTCCGTCACAATGTGCACACTCTGCCTATCCTCATAGACACCCTTAAATTCCACAACATTTGGCTGCCCGGACATAAGTTTCAAAATCTCAACTTCCCTCCTCACCAATTCTTTATCTTCTCTATTTAGCTTCCGCTTCAAAATCGACTTGCAAGCAACAGATTTCCCAGTCCCAATATCAACACAACTATATGCAATGCCAAACCTCCCTCTACCCAACTGCTCCCCGAAAGTGTACAACAATTTAATGTCCTCAAATGGATTGCCAAATACCGATCGAGCCACTTCCATATCTCGCTTCGTTACAGTAGATTTAGCAGAGGAATTATCTGGACTCAAAACCTGGTTAGATGGTGTAGAAGTAGTAATAATTTTAAACCTGAAACCAAGCTTTTCTTCCTCAGCAACATGGCTCTCAATCTTAACTTGAGGTTGATCACTTTGTCTCATCGCCTCTTTCCCACAACACAACCCCATTTCAACAAATACTGCAAACCTCAATCCAACCCTAAAGAGTAAAGATTCAAACTTTACTATCCAGACAGCAACCCAAATCAAGCAATCACATGATAAACAAACCCCCAAAAAATCCTAGATACAAAATCCAAATATTGTAACAAAGATTCATACTTTAGGAATATTGCAACAAAGATAGGATTAAATACATAGGCAGGTTTCAATTCGCAAGGGTGCGTTGCTGGACTTGGGATTAGGTTGACTGAGTTCATGAGTTGTTGAAATTGTTTTGGGGTGCTGACAACGTCGTTACTTCTGGATGGAGTAAAGAATGACGACTGGACATTTGGCTTATGTAAAGTGACGATTTTGAATAGAAAACATCAACCTCAGACTTGAAACATTCCACAAACGATCATCGCCAGCTACGGATACTTTTTTTTTTCTTCCTCAAATATCCAGTAGCAGAAAACGACAAATGTTTATGATGACGTGGTCTTATGATTTGGCTTATAGAATATCTAACTATTTTTATTATTATAATTGAGCTCATTACATTACGCAGGTGGTTCGAACCCACATAGAATCGGTTCAGTCCGACCGGTTCAGTAAAAGAGAAGAGAATGATCAACTGTGATTATTAAATGATTAAGACAGCTAATGAGGATAATAAAGTAAACAGAAGTTGTTCCTTTAATAGTAAATAAGTTACTCCCTCTGTCCCTTGATGTTTGTCCACTTTCATTTTGGGCGTCCCCTTAAGTTTGTCCACTTTCCTTCAATATCAACCACACATTCTACATTTTTACTCATATATTTATAAATCATTTATTCTCAACCACACATTTCATACCTTCTTCCTACCTTAAAAACTGTGCAATTCATACTTTTGGACAAACAAATAGGGACGGAGGGAGTAATAAAAACTATTCTTATTTCTTAAAAACTGGGTTAATGTGTTGTCTAACAGTTGCCCTCTTAAATGCGAAGTTGTCTTTCACATAGCAATATAAAATTAATAACACATGCACATATCTTGATTACCATAATAACATTAATCCTCTCTAATCTCAATTCTCCATATTAATCCTAACCCACCTTAATAACAATAAAAAATAGTGAAACAATAAAACCGTAAGGCATGTTTATCGAAAGTATTGTACCAGAATTGTAGCTGCATATATTGTGATAAAAGCATCTTTTAGATGTATGCTCTTTGCTAATGTATTGCTTTTTTTCAAGATCGACATCTTTTGTTAGTCGCAGTAATCTTACATAAAATTTTTAAATTGTTGGCTGCTATTCCAAATATTAATCCAATAGTTAATTAAAAAAAATATTGCCATAAATACTTACTCCGTATAAAACTTGAAAAATACATCCATCACCCCAATTTTCTTTAGACATTGAATAATCTTTTTCATAGCAATATTAAATTAATAATGCATGCACATATCTTGATTACCATAATCACATTTATCCTCTCTAATCTCAATTCTATATATTAATCCTAACCAACCTTATTAGTCAAATTCCCAAACATTCTCCCCTTACCCATGGACATCTTAATCAACGCCCACCACAACATCCAAATCCGCCTCGAAATCTCCCACTTCGACACTGTCGCAGAAATCAAACAAAAGATACAATCCTTAACTGGAATTGTCACCTCTCGACAGACATTGTTTTTCAATAACGCTCTTTTAAAAGACGAAAATGATGTCGCGGAATGCAATCTCTACGACAACTCCCGCGTTCGTCTCCTCATTCACAACCCTTCTTTACTCAAATTCGAACAAGATCAACTTCCTACAACATCTCATATCCTCGTAAGGAATCCTATTACTAGACGATATGTGCAGATTGAGACGCCACTAGACTGCTCTGTTTCTGAACTAAAACAGAGCATTTATAAAACAGAGCGCATCTCGCCCAATCTCTTCAATCTCTATCTCTTTGGCAAACCAATGGATGTCAATTCGGTTATAAGAGACGTTGCAGGGCTGAAGAGGGATGATGCGTCAGTGGAGATGGTGTTGGAATTTGGGGGTACAAGGAATAATTGTAGTAACGGCGCGACGGCTAAGGTGGTCGTGGCAGTGGTGCCGATGAATGTGAAGGTGACGATTACAGTGACGCTTTCGCATTGTTTTGGGGAGCTAAGGAGAGAGTTGGAGAGGCTGAGGAAGGAGAAGAAGGTGGAGTTGCCAGAGAGTTGGATGTTTGTGTATAAGATGGAGAAGGTTCTGATCGAGAACACGGCGCCGTTTGAGAAGTTTAAGGTAGTCGATGGTGATATTATTCAAATACATCCCTCTGTTGTTGTTTGACTGGTTTTTAGTTTATGATTTTTTTTTAAAAAAAATCCACCCCGCTAAAGCCCCGCTGCTTTAGCACCCACCAGAAATCGAACCCATGACGTGTGGCTTATAATACAACCTCCACTGCCACTAGGCTAACCCTTGGTGGGCGTTTTTAGTTTATGATTAATTATTTTTTTGGAGATTAAAATATTATAGTGAACCATCAAATTTGAATACGATTTTTAAGATGCTATTATGTTGTATTAAATTAAAATTTATAATTGTATTGCTCGCATTTTAAATGTTAATAGTAAATAAATTTACCATAAATCATAATATGGTTGAACTTCCCAATAAAAAATTGGAGTTATATAACAATAAAATTAAACACTGGTAAATAAAAGCATGATGGTATACAATGACTAAGACTCACTCCTTTGTAATGATCTTCCCATTTCCTAAAATAGAAACTTTTTTACCTATACATTTACACTCTCTTTCATACTTTTTATCTCACTCATTCTCTTTCTTACTTTTTATCTCACATTTTTCAATTTTCTTAAAAACCGTGAAAGTTCTCAAATGGGTCACTCAAATTGGGACGGAGGGAGTAGTAATAAAAAGCTATCTGCGCATTCTTGTTTAAAACATGCGTATTTATGATAGAGTCAAAAAATTACGAAAAAGTGTTATAAAAAGATATCTGCACATTTTGATGATAAAGTGTTATAAATTTACGAAAAAAACTCAAAAATAATTTACTAATCTTAAATTTTAATCCAAAGAGCAAAAGGAAATGATTTTAGAATACTGCACATATCTTGTCACATAATAACCCTTTACAAACAGTAAATGTAGTAACTTTATAAAAATACATGGATAAAATGTTTTCTTACGGTTTCACTCATATATAATTAGGGGCGGCTCAAGGGGTGAAGCGGTGAGGCATGGGCCTCAGGCTCAGGCCACCAATTGTTTGAAAAATCAGTTGTAAAATTTTGATGGAAAAGGCCACAAATTATGAAGAAAAAAAGTATAATAATAAAAAGTCTCATTTTAATTACTGAATTATATAAAAAATTGAAAATATTAGTATGAATCCAAAAATATAAGAAAATTTTATTTTAGAGAGACTTCAAATTAATTTTTGCCTCAAGCCACCAAAACTGTTGGACCGCCCTATATATAATTGTCTCAGTCTAATCTAGCATTTCACAATGTCTTTTCAAGGTCCTCTTTGTATATTTATGCTCAAAGATTCAATTATATGTCAAAGCGAATCAAATCACATACCATGAATGTACTAAATGATTATATTTTATGACCTTTTCGATCGATTAGTTCTAGAAAGACATGCATCTTTTAGTAAGACAAATAAACATGATTTCAGCCGTTAATTTTTATCAATCTAACGGATAAACAGATATAAACAGATAAATTGATGAAATAACAAGTTTATAACCGCCCGCTCATTTTGACACGTCTAGTCACCCAATTGATGAAATAATTAAATACACGATTAGATGTAACCTTACAAGAGAATAGATCAAATGAAAAGTGCTAGTTTGGTTATAAAATGCAAACAAATCTAAACCACCCATTAGATTTCAATCAACGGTTATAATTAAAGAATATTAATTAATACAAAAAATTACAAAAGGGCAATAATGGAAATACAATGCATAATATATTTTTCAAATATACTCATTAATATCAATCCCTTATTTTAAGGAACCGACATTTAATTTTATGATATGGAAAATCTACATTCAATTTTTTGATGTGAATGTGGTTTTTTGTAAAGTTACGTGAAAAAATTATTAAACATTTTTCCTATCAATTTCAAGGTATTTATAATACCAACCACTTTCTGCTATATAATATGATTCATGATTTAGTAGGATATGATTCATTAATCATATGATAGCAAATTATGAATCACGTCGGAGCAAATCATGACTAGATGATATGATTCAAAAGTTACATTATGTTATACAGTATGGTCGTCAGTTGTGAGGGTTAAGGCCAAAATTTGTGCAATTTAAGTTTGTAATAGTGTATGACCCATGAATCATATTATAGCAAATCATGAATCATAGTATAGCAAGTTATGAATCATAGTATGACAAAATATGAATCATAGCATAGCAGAGCATGAATCATATCATGGCAAATCATGAATCATAGCATAACAAATAATGAATCATATTGTAGCAAATCTCGAATCATAGTAGATTCAAGAATCATGCGGGGTCAAATCATGAACCGTTGCTTACAACATTTATGATTCATTATATGATACCTTATGATTTATGAATCATGCGGCATCAAATGTTGAACCTTTGTTCTAATAGTTGGTCCATAGTTCTAATGTTTTAATTTAATTAACCTGCAATATGCAAGCCAAATCCCATTAGGATCTCATGAAGTTTGAGAAGTGAGTGGGTAGGTTTTTGTTCAAAACCGAAAACAAAGATACGGGGAGCAATATCTGCCTGATGCAGCACCACAATCCCATTAGGATCCATCTTCCTACAATCTCCAGTCGACTTAGCCGCAATCCCAAACCCTAACGACACATCCGACATACTAAACACCACAACACCATCCCCAGCTACAATCCCTTCAGTAATCCTCCTTAACCCACCTTTCAACACATGATTCCCATACAAAAGCGAGATCTCTAAAGTGGGTTTCAACCACACTTTATGCTTTGCATTCGCTGCAAATATACTCAAAGCCTAGAGTTATAATTGACACCTACTCCTAATTTGTGTTCAAAGATACGGGGAGCGAGATTTTAGGAAACAAAGATCAAAACCGCCTGATTCTTTGGTATTTTTTGGGACTAATTTACCCTTTCTGGGTTTTTGAAATAATGATGTCATATTTAATATTTCATTTAATTGTATTTCGACTCCCCGAATTAATAACCGTCCGATCTGATTATTTAACGATTCAGATCTGTTTGTATTTTATAACCTAAATGTGCTTTTCACCTGATCCCTACTCACCTTACAAATATATACTCACCTTACAAATATAAAATGTATGACGATACCACATTCGTTCTATACTAACAAAACAATCTCTTGCAATGACTCTTGGAATTGGAACGCATAATCTTCAAGGGCTGTTTGAAACGCATAGCACGCCCAGTTTATTATATTGGGCCTTGACTGGAGTCCGGGTTACTTGAGACCCTACTTCTAGACAAGCAGGCCAAGTTAGTATTTTGAAAAAAAACAGAGCAGGTAGAGTAATTTTTATGTAATTTGAGTGGGGCATTCTCTCAAACAGGTTGAGTGCAGAAATTCGTGCTATTCTCTGGGTGTTTGTTCAAACACTAATTGTGTTCTCAACACTATTAATGAAGTATATTTCACGGAGTCGAAAATATGATTCTTGAATGCTGCCCGGTGCTCTGCAATCTCCTCAAGGCTGCATATTTGTTTCAATTATCACGTTATTGCTGAAGGGCCTTTGGCTTTGTATTAGCGATGGCTATCACATTTTTTCAATTTCTGTAGGTTAAAGGGCTGACAAGGCTTATTCAGTTCGTTTGCGCTTCTTGATCAACGTGGTTTGATAGTTGCCAATTATCTATGAAATTACTTGTTACATTACAGGTGGTAGGATTCGAAAATGCTTTACTTATGTAGAACAAGTGGTCCTCCAAAATGCTATCAGTAAGTCTACTCAACTATCTATGAACTTGCTAGTGCCACATATCACCAAAGTCACCGTCCCTGTATGGTTGGTTGTGTGAGTTTGAGGGATCATGAGGGCATTGTTAGTCCATTTTATCGACTCTACCCTACATTTGAAGCAACGGTCTCCACGGGTTACATTACCCAAATGGCCGGATGGAACTTTCTCAAATAAATAACATTCAAGAGGTATACTCTTCTCAATGTCATTGTCTTGAGTCTTGACTAGTCGTGTTTGATCCCACGTCCATTAAAATTGAACTTAACATTTTATCTTCGTGTTCATTAATTTTCATGCAGGAGCACAGAAATTTGTAGACTTTAATGGTTCATACACTCGGGCATCCACAGTAAGTTCTAGCGATTTTTTTCTGTATAGTTGTCAAAGTTGAATCAGACAATAACAGTTCATTATTTTTCATCAGAGTTAGCTCCATTTACACCAATTAATTGACTTGTCCTTTCCCGATTTATTCGCACCTTTTGTGTGTTTTATGCATTTGTTTTGTGGTTTTCATGTGGTACTTAAGGAGATATTTCTTATACATTATTTCACACCTGTAATGGACTGCTCCGTCATTGGTGACCAGCCATCAACCATGAATATTTCCTGTTGAGTTTTTACTTGGGAAAAAGGAGGATTCCTTAAGTGCCATCTTTTTCAGAAATTGTGGCCTTTTGTTGACCTCTTTATCTCTTCTGTGTGCTTCTATTGTCTTTGTCAACTTGTTTGTTTATAGTAATTATCAGGTTTCAGTTTCAGCCTGTTCTGCAGTTGAATTATGGTTTTAAGGTGCGAAAGGAAGCAACGCCTTACAGCAAAATTTTCCTTTGGGATTCTTCTAAAGGTAAGATATGAGCTTTGTTACAGACAACTTTGTTAATTTTTAGGAGAGGTATAATGCCACCCTTTTCAATCCATTCTTTAACTAATAGCTTGTTTTTTCAGGTTTTGTTAGTGCTCTTGTTTTCTTGCTTGCTGGTACCTGAATCACGAGCACAGGGAGACTCATTGGGGTCATACTTGTATCATTATTGTGAAGGGGGTAATTTCACTTCTCGTAGCGACTACCAAGTGAATCTCAACATTCTCTTGTTCCAGCAATTTTCCGTTAATGGAGCTGACAGTCTCTTCTTCAATGCAACCCAAGGCGAGTACCCGAATCAAGTCCATGGTCTTTTCTTATGCAGAGGTGATATATCGATAGCTGATTGCAAATCTTGCGTAAATGAGGCATCACAAGAGATATTAATACGACGGTGTGCTAGGAGAAGAGATGCCATGATTTGGTTTGAAGGGTGTTTCATCCGTTATGCTAATACATCATTCATTTCTGTAATGGATCCCCAGCCTGAGCATTATATATGGGACAAGAGAAATGTATCGGAATCATGGGCAACATTTGATCTAGCAGTGGCAAATATGTTTCGGAACTTGTCAGAACTAGCTACCTCTAGCCCTTCCAGACATAACTACGCAACAACTGAAGTGCCAGTTAGTGGATCATTGAGATTATACGGTCTTGTTCAGTGCACGCCGGATATATCTGGATCAGATTGTAAGTCATGTCTGGATAGGCCTATTAATTCCATGTTTAGTTCGGTGCAAGGAAAGGGAGGTGGAAGATACTTGTGCCCAAGCTGTAATCTGAGATATGATATATACTCTTTCACAACAAGCGCACGTAATGATTCAGGTTTGAGGTCTTTAATATAATATGCATTATTTGAATCGTACCTGAAAATACAAAGTATAGGCTTGGTAGTTTAACTTGCAAAAACTGACTTTGTAGGATCAAAGGGAGGGAGAGCAGTACAAATTGCTGTTGGTATCATTGTACCACTAGCCCTACTACTTGTGCTTTCGGCCGCATACCTTTTATTTTTGAGGAGAAGGAAGCAGAGAAAAGAAGGTACTAGCAGCTGATTCGGGTTATTTTTTTGTTAGCGAACTCAAAATGAACCCATTTTGTTTTTTGTAGTTAAGAGAAGTGCTAGTAAGGAAGCGGGAACAAGTATTCTTGATGAGAATATTTCGATTGGAACACCGAACAAATCCTCAGAGCTTCCATTGATGAGTTTCAGTTTAATAAGTCTCGCAACCAAACAATTTTCGGATGAAAACAAACTCGGGGAGGGTGGGTTCGGTCCTGTCTACAAGGTAGGTCGGATCTCAAATTGCTTTGTTGTATATCAGAAATATCGTTGCCAGGACTAATGAGTTCTGGACACTGGCTTCAGGGAATATTGCCAAATGGTGAAGAGATAGCGGTCAAGAGGCATGTCAGAACTTCGGATCAAGGCCTGCAGGAATATGAAAATGAAGTTTCGTTGATTGCAAATTTGCAACATAGGAATCTTGTGAAGCTCTTAGGATGCTGCTTAGAAGGAAAAGAGTTGTTACTGATTTACGAGTACATGCCTAACAAAAGCCTCGACGTTGTTTTGTCTGGTTTGATCCTAAACTTCTCATCCATTATAGTATCGTACTTTTCATATGAAAATGTTTCTTCTGCTGAGTTCAAATTCTCTGGCAGATCCTGATGGAAAGAAAAAACTGGACTGGAGAACCCGTTTTTCCATCATCAATGGAATTGCAAGGGGAATGTTATACTTGCACGAGGATTCTCGGCTCAGGATTATTCATAGGGATCTTAAAGCTAGCAATGTCTTGCTCGATCGTGAAATGAACCCAAAAATTTCAGACTTTGGAATGGCCAGAATATTCTACAACAACCAGAATGTAGTGAACACAAATCGAGTTGTGGGAACTTAGTAATGCTTCTCATCCTTTTTTGCTAAGTAATTTACTTCATCTAGCGAAACAGCACTTGCTTACAAATTGTTTATTTCTGTTTTGTTGTATCAGTGGATATATGGCACCAGAATATGCCATGGAAGGATTGTTTTCGGTGAAATCTGATGTTTACAGCTACGGGGTTTTACTACTTGAAATCATCAGTGGAAAGAAGAACACTAGCTTCCATCTCTCCAGTGAAGGCCTCAGCCTCGTTAGCTACGTATGTCCTCTCTACTATGCATCGGTCTTCATGTATACATTTTGAACCCGTACTAACACTCGACTCTTGTTAAATTTTAACCAACATTGTAGGCATGGAAGTTATGGTCTGAATCAGAAACCCGGTGCATGGAGCTATTGGATCCATCCTTAAAGAACTCATACACCACCACCCCATTTGAAGTTCTGAAGTGTATTCATATCGCATTGCTATGTGTTCAGGACGATCCTGCTGATCGACCCACAATGTCTTCCGTAGTCCTCATGCTTGGCAATGAGAATAATATCACCCTTCAGCAACCATCCCAGCCTACTTTTACTGTCCAGCGTTTTATCAGAAGAAAAACAGAATCAACTCCGGAAGATGTATCGACTTCGATCAATGATATCACCTTCTCCACCATATCCCCTCGTTAATCTCAAGTACTCTAGCTCTGATCAAATTCTTTCTTTATAGCAATACACAGTTTATGAAGTTTTCTAGTTTCCTATTTTTGATTTTGTTGAGAGACATAACCGTGCTATGAAATTACCATCACAACTTTTCTCAATGTGACCTAGAGCACACCTATCGTTGGTTTCAGTTTAAAATATGTCATTGCTTCGAATTTGGTGTTTTTATTATTTCTTGGTAAGAATATCATGATGCAGAGCATTTAGCGCTGTCGTTTGCGAAAATGTAAAGGAGAGGTGCACAACAGCACACGAGGTGTTCACGATAGCGGGATAGTTTCAGAGTCTGATTTGGTCATATTTTACCTTGTTTTGGGTTTTAATTACCTGGTTTTATTTGTTTGGATTCAGGGGACTTTTGCAGCCGAATTCAATTCTAGATAATTACGCTTATCATTATATTTTGAGAAAACTTTGCCATAAACCAAATAAAACACCAAGAATTATACTAGATCTTTGCCGACTAGTTTATCTTGCTTGATAGTTAATTCTATTTTTTTGTAGAATTCTTATGTTCACTTGAAAGGTTTAGGAATACTTTATCTTTGCCGGAGTATGCATGAACTATGATAATTTAGGAATTGCATGTTCAGTTAGTCTGCGATATATATTAATTGTAAGGGATTTGCTAAGTTGTGCTAACATCTTAGATAAAAGAACCCTCGCCACCTTGTTTTCCATTTGTTTGCAACCTTGTTTATTGAGAACAACACAACCCCTTTTTACTAATTTAGGCTTATCATTATATTAATTGAGTGAATTATTATTTACACTCCCCAGTGGATTCGACCTTTACTTGACACTTAACTAGATCATAAGAGGACTATTCGATTTGATGCGTACAACGATGTGCGTTCAGATATTGATGTCGTTGTCGGAGAACTGTTATAATTAGGAGTTATTTTATTGATAGTCTCATTTAATTCAATAACTTAGTTTATTTTAGTTTTTTAGCACGAGTGGACCAGAACATACTGCAACGCTACACACTAGGAATAAGAAAGAATGAGTGAACGCCAAAGATGAAAAGATTATCGCATCCACATTGAAGATCAGTCTTGATTCATATGCATAGCCCGACGTACGAGGACATATTCGACCTAAAGATTACAATAATTTGTAATAAATCTCAAATTTTAAAGGTGTATAGAGATAAGTTAAGCGTTGTAACTATATCGTAAGAGTAAAGTCAGTATTATTCATTGCAGCTAGCACTTTTACACATTCATGAATATTGCATGGTGATCTCATTAAGTAGCTAGCTAGTTTCGCCATTCAACTTTTCCATGCCATCTTCTTCTTTTGAGCCTCTGTAGGTACCTTGACATTAGTAGCCAACCCTAAGATTTCGAGGAGTCTAATAACACCCCAAGTCATGTCGATCTGCCACCACTCCAACCCTTGTCTGGCCGAGTTCTGGAATGCATGGTGGTTGTTATGCCAGCCTTCTCCGACGCACAACAGGCCTACAAACCAATTATTCTTTGAGTTGTCACCAGTGTTCCAATCTTGCGTTCCCCATATATGGCAAGCTGAGTTGACCAGAAAAGTTGCATGAAGAGTAGCCACAACCCTAACACCCATTCCCCAAAGCAAGGATGGCAATCCACCATAGATATACAACAAATATCCAAGAGCAAGAGGATGAAGAATGTATGTGCTTCTCATGATTCTGTAGAACGATTGTTTGCTCAAGTCGCCCACGTTGCCGGCCTTTCCGCATTTCTCATTACGATAATGCTTGTTGAATATCCAGCTTAAGTGACTGAACCAAAACCCTTCATTTGGACTATGTGGATCTCTGATGGTATCAGCGAACTGATGATGATATCGATGAGTGCTAACCCAAAAGATCGGATCACCTTGTAATGCATGGACCCCGCAGTAGGCGAAAGTGTATTCGAGCCATTTGGGAAGAATGAAGCTTTTGTGAGTGAGATTTCTATGATACGATAATGTGATACCTAAGGCAGTGATATACGCAAGGGAATACCCAACCCAAAATGCCAGCCAGGTGAAGTGAAATGGCGCTACAAGGCACATCAAGTGCAAACTGACCATCACAATCATCCTTAGTACATCAAATAGATGCCATTTCCTCAACCAAAATGACCTTGGCTTCCTCTTTTGCTCTATTGCAGAGAATTTCATTCTGCCGCCCATCTCATGTACTGTTGGGTTGTGAGAATATGAGATGGTGCTGGAGGTTTGCATCAAAGTAGAAGATATTGACATTTTGAATAGCTGGACTGATCACACGAGCTTATTCAACTTTCTATGGTCGAGTAAAGGTTCTATTAAACAAGGGTGTTGAGTGTTTCTAAATGAATAAATTGCAAACTAGCATACATACATTGTGTGCATGTATAACAACCTTTAATCCATGCATGTAGGGTTTTGAGGTTTTTGATTCTTAGTAGTGCATAGAACGGTTTCTTTTATAGAGAAACTTGCAATTAAAACTACTAGTAGGATATAATTTGGCACGTAAATCGATGAATATGGATTTTGTGATATTAGTTAGGGAGATGAATTTATCACATTAATTAAGTAGCACACGTTAGTACTATTTTCGAGACATTCAAAGATCACAGCGACAGGTTCTTTAATTATTGTTAGCCATATCTTCATCATCCCTATCATAAAACATCATGCATAGCCGCATAGGTTTGCGTTTTTTCTACTACACCTTAAATACAGTTGTTGCCTGATTCGGATCCTATACAGCCTGCAGTCATATACAGTCAAAATTTGAATTTTGAAATTTAAAATTAGTTAACAAAACGACGTAAACTATGCACTTTACTAAAACTCAAATTTAAAATTTCGAAACCCTTTTCAAAACGACATAGTTTTAGTGTTTAATAATTAAAATTACGTCATTTTATATTTGACTGTAATATATTATACGCAGCACATGATCCTAATCCGTTGTTGCGGGTGGGGGTAAAAATTCTAACGAACACCACCACATCACACTTATTTAGAATGACTATAAATATGAAGATATATATATTGTTGTCTCCAATCAAAGGCCCGATTTGATGATACTGTGGCCATGTATGAAGCAGTGTTTCTACACTTGAACTGGTCAAACCCAATCAAATAATGAATAAGTTTTAAAATTCTATTCAAACATAAGACTACTCCTCACATTGCTTATCAACTAATCAACTCAAATATAATACTAACTCTTATTGTTCTCTTGAAAAGTTTTAATAGGACATACATCTTTTAGTAAAACAGAAGGACATGATTTCATACGTTGATTTTTATTAATTCAACTGTTGATATTGGTTACCCTCAATCAACAACCGTCCGTATTTTTTACAAATCCAACCGCCTAATTAATTAAAACCAAAATTAATCTCAACCGTCGAATTAAGCAAATCAATGATCAAGATTACATATTTATGTCTCACAAAATTTACATCTCTATAAAACCCAACTCAAAATTACATGCTCAAACGATTTAAGAAGATGAAAAATCTACAAATATGGTGATGAGTGAGTAACGCATGGAAAACTCATTAGAATGATGATTTGGCAAAGGCAAAGTTGGTTAAGAAAATGATTGTTTTTTAAGAAAAATAATTGTGAAAGGTGAATTTTGGAAAGCAAATTTGTTACATTCTTCGAATCACTTTACCAATCTATCCTATAAATAAAGCGCAAGCCATCCTATTGACGGTTATTTGAAGCCACTTTTACATTCCGAAACTACCCCTATGAAATTCAATATTTACTTTATCATATTCTATTTTACTCTCTTGATTATAATATATAAAATATGTATTAATATATGTATAATACGCTGAATATTTATATAAAACTTACATGCACAGATTTTTGTGTGCAAAACTACTAGTTTACATGAAATACTTGGAGACATGATGACAATTTCCCACATAGACGATCCATTTTTAGCACTTGAAATGTTAATGGTACAACAACTATTAACTCAAGAAATGTTCACCGGTTTCTGATTCGATGTTGCTTACAGGCATTTGCAACAAGTTTAAACGATGGAATTTGAATTGTTTTAGATAAATACTAAGTCGTTTCATTATTTTCTAAATTATAAAATTACTAAATTACCCTTTAATAAAATATAGTTTTGTAATTCAAAACAACATCGTTTTGTTCTTTATAATTCAAAATGACGTAATTTTAAATTTTAACTGCAAATTATTATAAGCAGCATTAGATCTCAATCCATATTCACCGTTCATAAACCACGACCTTCTTATTATCCATGAAAATCATCCCCTTAGCTACTGGAGTTCATAAAAGTATTCATTTGTTAATAATATCATTTTTGAGCCAAACTGAAGTACCATCCATTATATTAAAATGGGCCAGCTTTGAGAATTTTATGGGCTGTCCGTAAACAGGCCCTCCTCTTCTGCAACAGGCCCAAGTTTAGGAAGTGGAGGAGAGAAAGCGAGACGAGTCTGAGTCTGACTTCGGGACGCGAGTCAGATTCGATCTCGCGTTTATACGGTTGCGGAGTTGAGTATAACGTTGGTCGGCGATCGTCGTCGATTGGTTTCTTGTTTCCGATTCCAGCGAGGGATTTGTTCGTCTCTTAAGCAATATAAGACCATGTCGAAGAAGAAAGCTTTCACCGGTTCAACTATGACGCTCAAGGATTTCCACGGCGGATCCATTCCTTCTGATCTCCCTCTTCCTTCCGCTCCCGGCGTGTACGTTTTTCGTATTCCTACTTTTTCTATACGTCGATTGATTTTTTGTTCCGTTTTGATGAATTTCTTGCTGGATTGGAGATTTGGATTCAAGATTGTGTTTATCATCTGTGTTTTGATTTTTGATGGAAATTAGTTGTTGAGATCTCGATCTTGATTGATATTAACTCTACGCCAGGTACAAGTCATAAAATTTTCCTATGATTTATCATTTATTGATATTTGACAGGACTGTAAGGCCGGCTGATCGGCCTAATAATGATAGACAGTCTACTTGGGGAGGAAGTAGGCCGGAGTATAAAGGAAGGCCTAATTCATCATCTTCCGTTAGGGCTTTTGATGATAAGACTCCGTTTCTTGCTAGTAATGTGAATATCGGTCGTAATTTTGATGAGGATGAACGGAAGCCGATTGATGGGAGTTCAGGACCGCGTAGGACTGTAAGTGATGAGATTCTTTACCCATCAGTTGTTCGGTTGGAAGAGAAATCAGTTTCTGTTTTGCCTGGGAGGAAGCCTTGTTTAACTTTGGCGTCAGGTGTTCCGGTTGCTGGCGCTTCTGCGAGTTCTTATTTGTCTGGAGTTGCTGATCGAGGTCAGGTGGAGGTGAATCGTGTGAGCATTGGTGGAAAAAGTAGTAATCAGACAAATGTTTGGGCAGTTAGGAAAGAGGCTGCTACTATAGCTGAAACTAGTCCGCATGTCTGGTCTGAGGAAGTTGCAGTGTCCAAATTACTTCATGCTAGTGCTCTGGATAAGGTTTCTTCAGGAAGATGGCAGACAAAGCTATTAGTTCCACAGCAGGCTGAAGTTGGGTTGGTCAAGTGTTTGCAGACAGAAAATGGGATGAGACCAAATTTTCAAACTCGTGCTAACCTCCCGATAAATTTTACGGAAGAAGAGGAATCACAAGATTCGGTGCTCTCAAAACATACAGAGAGGGGATTGAGCTTTTCTGAAAGTGGACACAATAGACATAGAGGGCTAGCAAGTTTTGTAGATGAAAATGCCCCCACTCGCAAGACAAGCTTTGGGAACAAAACTGTCAACAATAATACAGCTCCCCAAGCAAGTAAGCAGTCAACCGGGCATCTATTAGAGTCATCTGATAGGCCAAGATTAAACTTGCTTCCAAGATCAAAGCCTTTGGAGAAAGCTCAACCACCATTAGGAGACTCTAAGCAGGTCTACTAAATTGGCACGCCTTTATCAGATCATCGAGGCATCTAGATCATGATCAACTCATGAACCTGTGCTCTTATTGTATACTTTTTTTCTCATGTTAGATTTTTCCTTTTGATTTACAGGAAAACTTTCTCTCCGTAAAGCCAAGTTCAGCTGGGCCTGAGATTGAAATTCGAGCAGAAGAGCGACCAAAATTATTCATAAGACCTCCATCTCAGCCTCCTCAGCAGTTGCAAGTAAATACAGAAAAGGAGAGGTTAGTTATCTGATATGACTGATCATAGAGAATTATGTATTTGATGCTCCTTCAGAGTAATGGTCAGTGCGAATGTGTAGTCTTCATGTGGTCCAAACTTACAGAATTCTTCCTTTAACTTATTAATCTCAGCAATCTCCATAATTGACTCATATATTGTTGCCTCTTGGCCCTTGGAGTATAAGAATCTGTAGATGGATTACTCTTTGCTGAACTTGGATCATAATTTCGTATTCTCTTCCAAGACTGTAAAGTTAGGTTAACTTGATTTCTTGTCTTTATGTTTTCCTTCATCCAGGCATGCATTGTTTGGTGGTGCCCGTCCCCGGGAATTGGTAAGTGATGTTCTAGTTTAATTATGAAAACACTGTGGATATTCTGTTATCACAGACTTATAAGATGGTCATGCGTCAGGTGCTTAAAGAACGAGGTTTAGATGCAGACACTCCTGAACTTGTTCAATCACCTAACAGGTAGGCGTTGCAATGCAACATGGGCACAAAATTTGTTTCTGTTTCTTTCCATTTGATGCTAACTTTCATTTTTCAACACATTTTTGAAAGGATTAAGAATGAAATCCTTAAATCTGAAGAACCTCATGTAAACACTCCTAGCGGCCAGTATGACAGAGCTGATAACCAATCACTTGATCAGTGGGTTGGCAGAAAGGTGGAACGAAAGGATAGTAAAGTAGATAATTGGAGAAGTGATGGGAGGAAGGTTAATTTGGAGACTGACAAGCAGCAAAAAGAAAGGCTTCCATCGCCGGAGACATGGAGAAAGGCAGAGACCAGTTCAATTGGAGTGCGTAACGGGAAGGCAGCTTCAGCAGTTGAGCTTGCACAAGCATTCTCAAGATCAACATCTGATCCAAAGGCCTCGGAAAGACTTAGAACCTCACCCAAGGCATCTAACAGGAACCCAGTTCCTTTTTCGCGTCTAACGGTGCCTGATGCCAGGCCTCACATACCTGGTCACTAAGCGAACAATGATGTCTACGTATCAGGCTATCAGTTAACTCTTCCCCAAAACATCGCAGTCAAATTGAAGAATGGCTCATTCGATGGTAAAGCTAATCATATTTGTTTGGACATTAGACCCCCTTAGCAGTGTATAAACAACTTTATGAATGGCGGTGCATTGATCAGTCATCCGTCTTCAGTTGCGAGTACTTTCATTGTCTTTTATTTTCGATTGGGCGGAGTCTGAGCTGCGACGTACTGCAGTAGACTCAACAACTGATTACTCTATTTGTCTGCAGACTACCTCAGTCAGATAGCCACAGGTTCACAAATCTTAGTTATTAAAGTTAGGTCGTTCGCTCTTTGAGCAAACTGTGTTTGAGACAAATCTCATTTTCTTCACACTTAAAAATTACTCCTTCCGTTCATAATGTTTGTCCACTTTTCATTTTGGATGTCTCCTAGTTTGTCCACTTTACTTCATTCTCCATCACACATTCTATTTTTTAACTCATTTATTTATTAATCATATATTTTCAACCACACATTTTATATTCTCTTTCTACCTTAATTATCGTGTATTTTGTACTTTTGAATAAATAAAATGGAACAGAGAGAGTAATAAATTTTCCAGCATGATAGTCCGTAACTACTTGTCCTAATTGTCTGACAAGCATATTGCAATCTGAATCCAAGGTTATTCGAGCAAGATCCATTTGTGGATTTTGACACCACATTACACATAATTGTATGCGTATCATTTTTACAATATTTGTCAATTTACTTTCTTGAATCTCTCAATTCAACTAAATAATATAAAATGGTGACAAGATCATCAAAATCTGAAATTTTTCAACATGGAAAACAATGAACTATATCATTAAAAGGAAAGAAATCCAATCCATTGAACACATATTTATGAATATGGAACGGCTGGTGGAAGCCACACCGCTCAACAAACTGAATCAATATGTGAAAAGAACTTACTGAACTCTATACTCACATTAAACTAACTCAAACTAGCCTAACCATCTTCAATGAACAAATTGAAGAAGATCCAAAAACCTAGTACAATACTACTACCAGCTTGAGTATGTATATATATAATTACATGTGAACTATAGACAAAAACGAATCAGCACTCATCTTCATCCATGAATGACAATCCTCTTCTAGGCCACTTCTCCTCTTCCAAATCATCTTCAGATTGAAACAATGAGACTGCAAGATCCTCTACTGTCTTCAAGTTAATTTTTCGGCGCCCATTTGACCGCCTTGGTGCATTTGGAGCTTCAATCTCTTCATAAAAATCCTCCATTTCAAATGGGGTCTTCAGAGCTTTTAACTTTGTTGGCGTGCTATACGCAAAATGCATCATTTTTGCCACCAAAACCTGCAAATGTGAAAAACCAAGTCAAAACCAGAATGACTGGATACCAAAATACATGAATTGAATTAAATTAAGTGTTTAGACACTTACAGCTTCCATCACTGTCTTAGACACAAGCATCAGCTGCTTCAAATCAGAATGCTCCACTCCACACAAAATCCGAATCTGACACAAACAAAAATCCCAAATGTCAAAAATCAAATCTTGGATGCAAAAAGTTTGTATAAAAATTGGAACTCAAACTGACCAGTAGCTCCTGAGGCAGAGTTTCAAGTGGAGACATGTCAGAAGACACAACCTCAAACTTGTCACTGCATTGTCTCTTCAAGCAGCAGCTCTCCTCTTCTTTAGAGATCCCAACTCGCTTTCTCCCCAACCCACGAGTCGCACGCACTGCTCCAAACCCAATCAACTCACTACTTTTGCTCCCAGTAGCTCTACATCTCCTCCCCAAAGCCATCTTCTTCTTCAAATTTAAATAAAAACCTGAACTTTCCTAAATAAACTCCAAATTAAACAACACCCAGATGAAATCTCTCCTTAATTTCTCCGAAAGGTCTCTCCTTTATCACACCTCTAACACCTGCTCTGCTCTGCTTCGTTTCGTGAAACTGATATGATGAGAGAAGCAGAGATCCAGTTTCTATATAGGGCTTATTTTCTTTATTAATTTTAAATTAAATATTTTTAACAAATCTACGCGTTCAGAGAAATTTCTAGAGAGAAGAAGATCATTGATCAACACTCCAATCAGCTTTCCTTCTCGCTTACAATTGGCTTGAGAAAAAACTAGCCGTTTTAGCATTTTGGACACGTGGCGATATTAAAAGGCTCGAAGTGATGAACGTGATGACGTGGAAGTCAGGAAGGTCGGTCGGCTGGTTTGGCTTGCACCACACGCTTTGAGTTTACAAGTTGCGATGGGACACGTGGCGAATGGATATAGGGTTTTAGAGTATCCAAGGGAATGAACGGTTCAGGTTTATTTAAATTTTAAAGTATTATAATGTTCAATTTTGATGGCCGAGAAGCAAGTGGATTCAGAGGACATGTTGCAAGGTGGGGTAAGATTAGATAATGTGCAGATGGATCTAGTCTGATCTACACATGTCTGGTTAATCTACAAGAAATATCTGGTTAATATCTTTAGGTTAAAGTCGTCTTCTATTCTCACATCTCTATTTTATCAAAAAATTAAGATCCCCATTTTAGTTTGAAGCCTTGAGAACTCGTATCCAAATATCATCTTTCTCAGTTTTCTTGTCTTTTAACGGAATAGACAGTATATAAAATAAAGTCAAAATATATAGACGGTTAAATCAAAAATGCAAACAACGAAAAAAATAAAATGAATATTTACAATTGGGGTTCAAAAAAACTGCACCCTACAAGATCGCGTAGAGTTAGCAAAAACTACCCATGTCATGAATTTTGTTGCAAAATCAATATAACAGCATCCAAATCAATGTTATCTCAAAAACTCTCTTCTAATTTCATCAACAACGAAAAAAAACTCTCTTCTAATTGCTTCTCGAATTTTTAGATAATCTATAAAAAATAAAGCTGTTTTCCTCAAGATTGCATTGGTGCAATGCTCTAGTTCATTTTTATACCACAAATTCTAAACATGTTAGCAAGATTTAAAATTGGATACCCAATTTATTCAACTTTGAAATTTCATTACCATCATGCTCAATATTAAGCTTAAACATATAGGCATTGTTTACAAAGACGGTGTTTCAAGACCGCGATGAATAGACTTTTATGATATCCTGCACCACATTCATGAACTTCTTAATACTTGCACTACTTTGGCGTAAATGACAGAATACCGTATTTCTAGGAAATTAAACAAAGCAAGGACTGAGAATATATTTTCTTACAACGCAATTGGTATCAACGAATGTGTGAAAAACAATGTCATACAAAGTGCAAGCCCAGATAATAGATTCAATTGCCTGCATTTGGTAATGCAGCCATGAAAGAGTTATATGCAGACTCGAGATCAAAGTGAAGTTGCCTAGCCTGCTGCTCTGTCAACTCATCAGACGCGCCCATCTTTGCCAACCTCCCAATCCACTCCTTCATTTTTACAGTTCCTTCATAATTTGGAGGCAGGAAACTAAGCTTATGCAGTGAAGCAGATAAGTCGGACAACAAAGGGTAAACTTGATCAACTGCAGTCATATTCAGCTTCAATGAATCCATCGAGGTTATAAAATTCTGAACGCATTCAGCCACAGTGGCTGCAGACGTAATGGATGAGGAAGCCGCACTAGCCCTGTGCTCGACTGTTGCAGGCACACCCGAGACAATAAGGCGATTCAACGCAGCTGGACAGTCCATTTTGTATGTCTCGGCAAACCTTTCTATACTCGGGACTGCATCTTTCAGTGAGGATGATAAGGTTTTGAAATGTGCGATTAGCTTCTGGCATTCAGTTTCGTATTCTGTGGAAGAGATTATGTCGCGGACATAGGCTTTTTCAAGCTTTTCTGTAGCTTTAATAATTGCGTAAAGCTCAGCAAAGTTTTCATACATTTCTCTCTCGCGCTTGTCTTTCCATAGTTTGACATCCATTGCAAATAAGTCAACAAACACTTTTCCACGGCTCCAAACAGATCAATCACTTATCGCGCAGAAACAGAATCACTAAGCTAGATAAATCAAATGAACCTGAAATTCAGAAAAACAAAAAATTGAGTCAACACCAACAGCAAGATTCCTACACAATGATCATAAAGATAGCAGCTTTATCATCTTAACATAATACCCAGCTGAAACATAGAAAGCCAATCAGTCAACAACAAAGAACAAACCCTAATTCGAGATCGGAATCGTGACTAGAGTTCCAAAAACCCTAAACTTAAAGTAGTCATTTTCATTTTTCGAATAGACAACGCAAGCCAAAAATCTAATTCAGATGATCGGAAGATGAATCTGAACACAATTGCAGAGAAATTAGTGAAGACGCGTTTACCAGATGATGTGATTTAGCTTTCGCTCCGAGGTTGAAAAATTGGGGGTGAAGATAGACAAAGCTTGCGCGTTGAGACTTTTGTGCTTTTGTTTCAGAATGACGATATTGCCCTTCGAGTTTTGTGCTTTCGTTTTAAATAATTCAAAATAATTTTTAACCAAATGCACAATTTGAAGAAAAAAAATCAAATAATCTCAACTATAATTGTTCTAGGGTGTGCAGAGTCTTTATAAACTCCTATACCCAATCGCCTCACCAAAAAATGAATTTGATGAAGAATAGCTTGGATGCTTTGATGGGGCTTGGTGCTCTGGTGATTGACCCTCTTGTGGGCGTGCTTTCATAAGCACGAATGCGTTAGTTGATTCTGTCGTGACCGTGATTGAGTGAAGAGAGCTTAAAAAGTAATTATTGTTGCAGCATATCGTGATAAGAATCGAAAGTTGAGAGGAAGGAGAAGAGAATTGATCGGAGAAGATGATCGGAGAAAGAGATTAGGGATTGAAAAGAGAAAGGATTCTCATTAATTTCCTGATTACAATTATTGTTCATTTGACAAAGATTTATACTAATCAAGCATTTTGCAAATGACTAAACTACCCTTGCTTTTGATTATTTCTATACCTATCATATCGTCGAGAGGCGATTTTGGAATTCAAAGGGTTGAGTAGATTTATATGTATAGAAATTCATTGATAATATCTAACTCGTGCAACTTGTAATCAAAAATAATAATTGAAGGTAACATTCATAAAATACGTTTTTTTCTTCTGAAATCACCTATAATTTTTTGTCAACGATCTTTTTGTTAAATCTTTTA
>QZGG01001733.1:0-55418 GCA_006409495.1 Sedum album
CTTAAGGATTTAATTAATTCCTTCAGTGTCCGCGGAAATAATCTCTTCAGCGTCCATATCTGACGTCAGCATGATGTCATCCAGCTTGAAATCACTCTTATCTTCGTCTTCCCTATCCGAATTCGCCTAAAATGCTCAATTAGCGTGTAAAAGCTCTCTCGCAGTCATAATATGCCTGAAATGCAAAACATTACGAAAATGTAATATTTCACAAACAAAACATATAAAATAGATGGAAATAAGACAATGATGGATCGTATAAATACGTTCCATCACTCATACACTATCAGATTCGATAAGAAGCCTCATGTTTTTTGTTAGACGCAAAACCCTACAATGTTTCCACAGGTATGAAGAATTAATGGCGGTCATAACTATATCAGCCCTGTTACCCCTCGATATAACAGGTAATATTTGTCTAAAATCACCCCCACACGCCATAACTTTACCACCAAAAGGGGTTTCACCCGAACATTTACGTAAACTGCGATCTAGAGATTCGAAGCAATGCTTACTCATCATAGGTGCTTCGTCCCAAATAATCGGAGAAGCTGATCAGTGTTTGAAATGTCTATTTTAAGCCCCTACTTTCATGCTTATTTCCTATGATTATAACGTAAAATATATTACTTTTGATACTTTGATTGATGTTTCAGGTCAAAAGCACGATTCCAGCCTTACGAAGGAGCACAAATGGAAATATGAGGAAAAGCACGTGAATTCGGCCTAAATCAGACATAATTAGGAGCATTTCTGCAATTCTTAGACCGAGTGCACTAGAGTACCTGACTCGAGCTAAAACAAGCAAAAACTCATGTTACTCGACCGAGTAAGTACACTGCTCGAGCAAGTTATCACGTGTTCAAGACCCTTCGTATGAATTCTCTTCATTTACTCGAGCCATTTAATGAGTGGATAAGCTAGACCTTTCATTCCACTCGAGTGATTTAATACAAGTGGATAAGAAGACCTTTCCATTTACTCGGCCATTTATGATTAGAAGTTAAGGCAAGACCTTTCATTCACTCGACCCTTTGATTACTCTTCACTATATAAGCATCACAAGAGACTCGAGGAAGGTTGCTGCCTAGGGGGCCGAAAACCCTAGTAAAGTGATTGATTGAAGTCGAGTAAACCAAGTGAAGAAGGAGCCGAGAGAGCTCGGAGACCGTTTGAATTATAGAAGATTGTTCAACTTAATTTTGTACTCGAGATAACGGGGAGATAGCAGCTTGGAGCTCGACCGTGGATCATCAATCACTGAGAATTTCTAAACTTTACTCTTGTTTTATTTACAATCGTTTTACTTACAATCGTTTGAACATGTTTGCATTATCACTCGAGATGAGTGAGTAGTTTCCTTATGATGGGGATTTGATGAATCCTAATGCTTATGAATAACTAGAACATGATTATTTTATATGAATCAATTCTTGTATGACTATTATGTGTGTTGAATCATACCCGAGCACTACGTCTAGGTGTCCTGACAAAACGTCTAGAAGAGTAGGTCGAGTAGTATTTTCTAGGGAAGGACCGAGAGGTGAACTTAGACTATTTTGGAATCAATACAACCATTAGATCGAGTATATTAGCAAAGCGAGAGCAGCGAGTATATTTGGTGCATGAATGTATTAATAAGCGTATTTGGACAGATTAGTGAAAACACCGAGAGGAATGAAGCTAGTCGAGTAGATGTTTACGTGCGAATCCAACATTCGAGAGTGAGGATTCGTATGCTAATGCTACTCAGTCTAAATTCTATAATATAAATCCAACATTCGAGAGTGAGGATTTATATTATCATATAACTATACGTTCTATATTAAATTGTCATCAAGAAGGAAATTCATAACTATAATATAAATCAACATTCGAGAGTGAGGATATACCAACCATAAGTATTAGTGGAGGATTCTCATCCTTGTCATAGTTTTTAATATTTGATAACAAACCTTTTCTTTTAAATATTGCCTTTAGAATAAATAATATTGCCTTTAAATAAATAAAACACTTAAGAACTAAATTGAAAGCTAGTAATCGAGTTTAAAGAATTGAAAGCTAGTAATCGAGTTTGAAATATAACTTGACTCCACTGTTCCCTTGGGTTCGACACTAGGTCACCCCTAGTTCTATAAATTCTTTTGAGTTGCGTGTTGGAATATCTACCTACTGAATTGCATGCACGTCAGAAGCTCTTGATATTAATTCAGCCTGATCACTTCCTGGTTTAATATTACAAGTTGAGAACTCATCGGGATTTATAGGAATACTAAACCGAGAATGAGCAGTTCTTCCGCCGGGTAATAATAAAGAAGCAATGCCGCTGGATGCAATATTGAGAACAATATCACCTCTTGAACGGATAGCTGCTGAAAGAATATTCCACAAAAAAGTCTTTCCTGTTCCCCCAAATCCATACACAAAAAATACTCCACCTTTTTCCATCCTGACAGATTCAACTATTTCATCGTAAATTAATTTTTGCTCATCTATCAGTTGAAGCAACCATTGATCATGCATAATACGCAACTCCTCTCGGGGATAATCTAGCTCATCTTGCAATAAACGATTCCCTTCTACCGAATAAGTGTAATCAAGAGGCTGGGGCATAGTCTCCTACTTTTCCAATGAGCTATTTTTTTAGTGCGAAGAATATTTTCTATCATAACTAAAGTTATATTTTGAATCTGTTCTTCAGACAACTTCAGACCTGCAAAATACAAATGAATGAACACAATGCATAAAATCAACATAATCGACATCCAAAAACCTAAAAATACAATAAATAACTTGGTTAAGCTGGATTTCTACTACTAAAGATTATTTACCTGGGTTTCGACAATTCTTTCGCTCAAGGCAGAGAACATCTTCAGATAATAAATCTTTAGTCGATTCCCAGACAAATTTAGGAGTAGAAAGACTTCCAGATAACATATATAATGTTTTTATTTGATCTTTATTCAGTAAATAATGTATATATAAAGTTAGATACATTTGTAATAATGAATTCGTAAAATTGACAAAGTGGGGTTGGATTTAGGCAACCAATTTTAAATTTATGTGCAACCAATTTTAAATTTTAAATTTAGGCAACCAATTTTAAAAAATTAGATAAGTTTTTACAGTTCAGTCCTCCATGTTTTAAAAATATTATTATTCAAGAAAAAAGGGAAAAAGAATTCAAAATTCTAAAAAATGACACGTAGGCTAAAATTTTGAATTCGAATGCGGAACTTAAGAAATTCAAAACAATTAGAGAAATTAAGGGACTTTTATTTCCATATTTGCGTATGAGAATATTTTATATTGCAGCTCATGATTATATCATTCCAAATTAAATTTGTCAACATAATGTGTTGATTTTCATTTATTTTGATGCTTTCATGTTTAAAATTCTGGTTTGACCGGTTTAAATAAAATTTTAAATTCGAATGCGGAACTTAAGAAATTCAAAACAATTAGAGAAATTAAGGGTATTTCTATATATTTGCTAATCGTTATTTTAGATTATTTTGACTTTACTAATATGACATTTTGATTGATTTTATAATTAAATTTAATCATCAAATATGTTTTTTGAATTTAAGTTTACCCAATTTTGAAAACGTAAGATTTTACAAAGGTAGGTCTAGCTACGTTTATAGTTTATAACATATATAATGTTTTTATCTGATCTTTATTCAGTAAATAATGTATATATAAAGTTAGATACATTTGTAATAATGAATTCGTAAAATTGACGAAGTGGGGTTGGATTTAGGCAACCAATTTTAAATTTTTGTGCAACCAATTTTAAAAACCGATTTTAAAATTTAAATGTAGGCAACCAATTTTAAAAAATTAGATAAGTTTTTACAGTTCAGTCCTCCATGTTTTAAAAATATTATTATTCAAAAAAAAAGCCAGTCAATTAGAAAAAAGGGAAAAAGAATTTTAAATTCTAAAAAAATGACACGTAGGCCAAATTGCTCACACGACGACACGTGTCCAATCATATATCCCTTTTAATATATATATGATGGGATTGTATCATGTGGAACCCCTCCCTTTTCATGGATCCATGGATCCCCCTTTGCATCCGTTGATTGCATTTTCTGTTTGCATTTTGGACGCACCAGATTGTGCCAGCGCATTAATGAGCATGTGCAACTCACGTGTGCATTTGTCATGTGCAACTCACGCGTCCAAAATGCAAACAGGAAATGCAATCAACGGATGCAAAGGGGGATCCATGGATCCATGAAAAGGAGGGGGTTCCACATGATACAACCCCTATATATATGATATGGAATTGAAATATATTTACAAAACCAATAAAATAAACCTAAAAATGTCATATTAAATATTAAAACACAAAATATAATTTTATTATTATAATAATAATCAGATTAGTGGTGGTCCAGTTTGGGTCAAAAATATTACATTTTTGCTATTGTATAAAAACAAAAATATAAATTATTTTTAAAACACATACACACTCGAAGTATATGAAAAATCAATAAACTGAACATAAACCTTAAAAAATATAGAAAACAAAATATCTTTGTGAGATATTGTGTATCACGAATAGAAATCTTTAAGGGGCATAATAATATGTAATTATAATTTGATTTTAAATGTAATTAAGTCGTTGACAACTGACTTTTGATTAAATATAAAAGTTTAAATAGTCTGATAATAGACAAATAAAAGTTTAAATTAATTAATACACAACATATTATTTAAAATATAATTTCAATCAAATTTTAAAATTAATGTAGAAGTTCAATTTATAAAAATAATTACAATTAAATGTTCCCAAAAATAAGATTAAAGGTGTTTATAAAAAATAAAATATAAATCTCTACTATATTTAAAACACAAGGATCCTTATTAACAGTTTTTTTTGAAGCCAAAAATCTTACTCCATTTTTACCCTTTGTAACCAACTGCATTTACCAATTACACCGTTTGCAATATTAGTGCACAATTTAATTTGTGCAGAATTACTAGTTATTGTAAAACATAAAAGAATTGAAGTATTTAAAAAATCAATAAACTGAACATAAAATTTCATAATAAATAAAATAGTGAAAAATTAATTTATGTATGCAAAATTAAATAATAAAATTAATAAGGTATAAGGGTCATGGTCCAACACAAAATATTTATTTAATAATTATATAAAAAACCATACACTATTTTTTATACTATATATAACTGAAATACTTTAGAGAAATTAATTTAACTGATCAAAAAAAGTTACTTCAAAACGAAATAGCCTAAAACTTGGTGTGTAACTTGTGAATAATTAGAATTAAAGGTAAATAATCTGGTTTAGTCTTATGACCTTTAAAATATTTATAGACAAATAAAAGTTTAAATTAATTAAAAATTCGTATAAAACTGTAATACTAAATAGATTGAAAAATTAATTTATATGTTTTAAATTAAATAATGAACTGACCAAAAAAAAGGTTAAAGGTTACAACTGTTTTAACTATTAAATAAATATAAAGCATAAATTAAATTATTTTAAAACATATAAAGAACTGAAATATATTAAAAAATCAATAAACTAGACATAAAAATGTTGAAATAAATATTAAAACACAAATTAAATTTCAAACATATTAATAATCAGATTTTACAAATAACTTATTGGTTTTGATTAAATAATAAAATTAATTACAGTTAAATAGTCCAAAAAAATGAGACTAAAATTTGGTACAAAAAATTATTATAGAACAGGAGTAAGCTACTGTGCGTCACAAACCGAAAACTTGGTGTGTAATCTTGTGAATAATTAGATTTAAAAATTAATATAATATAATCTTTTTTTTGATGGGTAATATAATATGATCTGAACATATATAATATAATATGTAATTATAATTATATTTCAAATTTTAAATAATATGTTTATAATTTAATAATGAAATTAATTATAAGACTTAATAGTTTCATAAATTAATTTATATGTTTAAAATTAAATAGTAAAATTATATATAAAAATAAGAGTAAGGGTTGTGATCCAACCAAAATCATGACATTTAATAATATAAACAAAGCCATACACAATAATTTAACAAAATTAACTTAACTGATCATAAGTACGTTACGTTTAATAGAGTTTTACTATTATATAAAAATATTAATTATTTTAAACATATTCAGTATATATAAAAAAATAATATAAAAAGTATAACTTAAAAAACTAAATATAAAAATGTTAAAAAATAATAAACATATGCAGAATTGAAGTATATTAAAAAAATCAATAAACTAAAACATAAAAAAGCAAAACACCTGACAATTATTAGCAAAGCTCTTACCTTCCATCCTCACGAGACACCAAGACCCTAGCAGGTGAGGGAAAATATGTTCAAACAAGTTGCATCATCATGACTCCCAACCATCTGATCGTGATAAGCCACACCAATTAACTTAGTTTCACTTACCATCAACTTAGTCTTCACCTGTTTTTCTGTAGGTTAAGCCGATTTTATTGGAAAAAGGAGACCAACTTAAAAACACAAAAAATGCACAGCATGAACCAAAGGCAACCAACAACACCAGCTGCAGCACATAAAGAAAATATAAAATTTCGACGAGCTACAAGAAAAAGCACTCGGATACCCAAATACAATAATTGATCAGGAATGATATTAATCAGATTCAAGCCTACAACCCATTCAAAGTTGTATCATTGTATTAAATGGCACGAATAATTTACCTGTAGATCAACTTTAACTCCCTGCTCCTAGTCCTCATAACCACATAAACTAGTAGCAACTTGCACAATTCTCCAAGGAGGAAATTCATCAGGAAATGCAAATCTCATCAGTAATATGTAACCTTGAAAAAAATTTCAAATGTCAATCAGAAGTAGAATCATCTCTAGCTCCATTGAGGTCCTCATAAGTAGATCAACAAATAGCAGCTATAGGGGCGTGGAAGAGCATTCTGGGAAGCCATCCTCTCAATATGTATTAGATCGGTACGTGATTCAAAATTAGAAGACTTAGAGGTATTCTTTACCTCCGAGGATGAGGATCCACCTCTGGCCATGAGGCATGTGTTCCTCTTGAAGGACTTGATCTCACACTGACTGTCCAGGTCGCTGTCTTCTTCAGAGTCACCCCAAGCGGCGATCATTGCCTTGTTGTCCTTCGGTTTCTCATCATGAGGTCTTTCTTTATTGTGGGCTTGATCCCACTTTTTCCTTCTGCAATCTTTAGCAAAATGTCCTTTTCTGCCACAGTAGAAGCACTCATCGTCCATCGTCGCAGTTCTTTTCTGGTGCTGGTTCCTTGAGTTCCTCTGGTTTGGATTCAGGTTCGCGACCTTGAGTGCATCAGTCAAAGGCTTTACATCTCCTTTTCCTTCTGTCTTCTCACCAGAACCACGGTTGGACTTTTTCCCACTGGAGTTCTTTTTGTCCTTCCACTTCTCAGAAACCAAAGCAACCTGCTTTCCGGTTCTTTGAGGTTCGCGACCCTCAAGCTTCATCTTCTCAATAAGCATGTCGCTTTCCAGCTTGGAGACCAGGTCTTCTAGGGTCATCCTCTTAGTATCAGCAAGAGACGCTAAGGTCCTGGATATATCATCCCACTCCGGTGACAATCCTTGAAGAAAATGATGGGTAATCTCCCATGTCTCGTATTCTTTTCCAAGTCTTGACTAGGTAGCCAAGCATCCTTGAAACCTTGAGTGATACCCATGTATCGACTCATCCTTGTTTTGACGAAGACTCCTATACTTTGTCTGAGCAGTGAGGATCCTGTTCTTTCTGACGTCTCCTGAGCCATCATATATCCTCTTCAGAGCATCCCAGACCTCGGACGGGTCCTTGTAGATTATGACCTTTTCAGTTCCAAAGCAGCGTGTAGAACCTTCATGGCCTGAGCATTCTTTTGAAGTTTCTTAAAATCCTCAGCGGTGTAGAGAGCCCTCGGCTTCTCTTTGGTCTCGTCTTCATCATCCATGATGAGCTGACGACCCTGCTCAATGATCTGCCATAATTCTCCGTCTAAAGCGAGGACGTGTTCCTCGAACTGAATCGTCCAAGAGTCATACTCTCCCGGTTTGAGATTTGGAGGCGTAGAGAACGAATCACCTGACATACCTGCAATCTAACTAATAATCTAGAGCACAGGGCTCTGATACCAATTGAAGGACCGTAGTTAGATAAAGCCCAGGGACCTGAACTATTAGGAACCTAAACCTAGACAGCAGGGACTTAAGAGTTTAAACATGCAGCGGAAATGACGTCGAAAGATTACTTTATTAAATCAATCGACTATACAAATATACAATTTGTATCATGTAACAACTATCCTAGCTATTATAAAAGAAAGTCAACTCACCGGGTGGTTCAGGACCACCGTTCGTGACTTCGGAGACGCGTCCCTTCATCGATTCCCCTTGAATCGTTAGCCGCTCTCACACACAGAAGACGCCTGGATTCTGATGCACTTTAGCCTTACTCAGGATGCCCTTTTTTCCCTTGGATTCCCCTCCATCGTGCCTGGGAAGTCCTTCTGCCTCCAGGTCCTCTTGACCCTCAACTCCGAGCTAGCCTTCTTGATGCGCTTTAGCCTTACACAAGAAGCTCTCAAACTCTCTTGAATCTCTCACTAGATTCCTTGAGTTTGCTTTGAGTTTTTGGATGGGAGACCTGCTTGAAAATGGGTTCTCTTCATGGTTTTGTATAGAAACCCATCTACAGGGAATTGTACTGTTGATGAACAGTAACCGATGGGACGGCATTGTTCATTTAGTGCTTTCGGCTGAGCCTCCAATTATCCTTGGGATGCAGCAAGATTGCCTCGAGTCCTTTAAGATTGCCTCGAGTCCTTCAAGACTTCTTTGAGTCTTCCAATGACGGCTGATTGGTACTTTGTGCTTTCGGCTGATTGGTACTTTATGCTTATTTTCTGCTGCAAGATATCTCCCACTTGCTCTGTTGTCTCCCACTTGCTCTGCTGTCAATCACAGGTACTTGATCCTTCAGGTCCTTCTTGATTGTCGAGTCCTTTTGTCCTTAACTCAAGTATAGAAACCTGAACACTTGATTTAAGACATTAAACAAGTGTTGTCATCATCAAAACATGGGTATGTGATCCTTTGAGTTCACAAGAGGTATCCGAACCTCAAAACCCTCTTGAGGGATGTGAACCTCAGGATCTAACAGAACCAACTGCTCATTCAGTAGTCCCTGAAGATACTATAGTCCCAAATACGGTCCTCATATTGGAAATCGAGGTGGGGCGACAAACATGGAAGTTTGACTATAAAATATAGGGTGCTTTATCTTACCATAAGATTGCCTTGTGAAGCACCAACAAACATGGAAGAAATTTAATCGACGATCCACAAGATTTAAACTTACACAGCTGCAAAATGATAAAAACACAAAAGTATGAACTTTTTTATTTGCTAGAACTAGATTAAGAACAACTTTTGTCAAGAAACTCACTTCAATGTTCGAATTTTTAGCACCACATTCCCCACTTGTGCCAACTATCTGCACAAAGGTGATTTAAAACCGTTCAGAAAATGTAAAGCACCCTATTTACAAGACACAAAAGAAAGGTCAATTAACAAGACGCATCAACTAGACATAAGAAGGTTAATGATTATACATGTGCTTATCTTTTATCAGGTGCACTATACACTTCCGGTCATCGCTCTTCAAATACCTTTACACACTAAATAGAAAAAAACATGAGGATATTGATATAGATAACTTCATATTTACATTTAATTCTTAAAAATGCTGCAAGGTTTTCAGTAACATGCGTAAAGTATTTAAGAAAGAACAAGTAGCCGTGATATATAACTGGAGTTGATGTTATCAAACATGTAACAATTAAAAAAATTCTCACACTTAGTATTGCCGAATTGCCTCTGCCTGCAGGGATCAAGTAATCACGTTACAGTCAAACAATAAGGTAAAACAGTAAGAGTGACAAATATTCTGCACATATCCTTAAAACCATATCCCGCATATGACAAGGCATTGAAAAGCAAAAAAAAAGACCAGAATATCCTTGAAATATTCTCCTCTTTCAATATCATCAACAATGCCAAAACTGCAGGGAGATAACTACATCAATGAAAAGTAAATAAGTTGCTTTGATGGAAAAAGGAAGCAGCTCATTCTACAACATTCAGTATCAAATCTGCCAGCTTTGATCTCCCTTCTTTACTCGTTGATTACGATTGCATGTTGGCCATACATCATAGGAGAAATGTAATATGTCCACCGCATCCAGGAAAGAATTTCATCTGCAAGAAGGACAGAAAAACATTTTGTTCAGCTTCAGGTAACAGTGGTAACATTTGAAGAGAGAAAAAAAATACAATCCTCCCGGCAGAAATACTATTGACAAAACAAAAGTTGCTTCAGTGTTTGCAGCCACATATGTTTGTCTGATTATAGCAATGAACCTAAAGAGGGATAGGGCCATAGAAGTTATCACTACACCATTTTACCCCTAATGCAACGAAAACGATAGTTTGTCGCATAAAAATAACGTTACATAAGTACCATGCGACAATAATAATATGTTACATAAAAAGTCGTTGCATAAAGACACTTATGCAACAAAAATAAATACAACTGATTCTTTTATGTGGCATCTGTTGGAAAATACTACAAATACTAATTTAACAAAAATAAGAATTTTGCAAAAAACATCTTATGCCACATTTGAAAATGCCACAATGATATGTTGTTGCATAAATCTTATCGAAGCCACATATCTTATGGCAAGACTGGTGACACGTTGCATAAACTCTAAACCCTGAACCCTAAACCCTGAACCCTAAACTCTAAACCCTGAACCTAAACCCTAAACCTTAAACCCTAAACTCTAAACTATACCAACCCTAAATCATAAATCATAGACAAACATATTGGAATAACTTTTGTTACACCTAATTTTTTAATTGAACTAGTCATTTAGATTGCATGATGGAAACAACTTTCAATAATGACTTGTAGATGAGACTCACAACTTTAAGCAAGTGCATCTAATAGTCATCAATTATTTTGATGAGTACGATTTCATTTATTTTCAGCATAGCAATGGATCACTATTACTAATTCAAGATCTTTATTATACACGGTAGCATGTCAAGGCAAGCATGATGGTTAGGTTTTTTGGTCTAGCAGTTTACATGCTTTGGAAGTTAGATCACCGTATTAATAAAAAAATTGGAGACCTCTAGCTCTTGTAATTAACTAAATTTATAGATAATATATAGTTAAACATAAAACATGATGATTGTTTTCATTCTACGTTTGTGATTTTAGAATTTTGTTTGTTGTTTTAATATTTTTGAAATAATAAATCACTATGTGTTTACACACACTTGTCAATTTTTTGTTTTTAGAGCCAAAATTTCATCTTTGGTGTGTTACCAAATATTTGGAGGGAATATGAAAATATTGGGGCAATGTGAAAATATTAAAAAGTGGTCAAAATAAAATCTTAAAGACTCTAAACCCTAGCTTGCTTGTTGTTTGCCTCTCGCCGCTTGCCGTCGCCTCTTTGCCTCAACATATTTCAATTCCAAGCTTCAATTTTTCCATCAGATGAAGCTTCCTACATACTACCTCCTTCCTCAACATACTTGAACCCTAAACCTCCTCTTCTTTCAACTTCAACATTTGATTCTGCTAAGGCTTTTATGATCTCTAAATTCAGATTGTTGGTCCACCTCAGTGGACTTAGGTTTGTTGTTCTAACCGGAAGTGGTGGATATGATTGTGATTAATATTCTAAATGAGTTATTTGCAATCTGTCACATTACAAATACAAATATGTATGCAGATCTACAAAGCTCAAGGAATGCCGTATTGTGAGTCAGCAGTCCGGCTATACAGTATACCATCCTTACATAATCATCCAACGTTAATAATTTGCTTCAACTATTTGTATTGTTCATAATCTATTTTCTTCGTCTTTTAGGTGTATCTTTAGCATCACTAGATACTACAAGCAGCTTCACAATCTTCAAAAGTGGAGAAAAGGTTTAAAGTTGATCAGCTCTTAAGTGAAGGGACTGCCATTTTATTGTTCATGGTTGTCACTCTTTTCTTAACCTTTGAAATTATTTGAAACGACATTTCTTTGCATATGTGAAATTAATTATTGACCTGCCAACTAATTAATTAGTTTCTTCTGATTTTTAGGGATTGTGGGAAGAAGTGTACCTTAGGTGGATTGGACACAGCTCATACGGCGCTGCTCTGTAAGTTTTTGGTTGACTATTGCTGATAAATATACTACTTGTTTCGGATTTTACTGAATATTTTTTTTGGTAGATGAACAAATAATGTGTTGCAAGGTTAATGGTTTGGTATGTGTGTTGTTCTAGATGAAGAAACTGCGCAAGGAAGAGCTCTGCACATACTTTGTCGACAAAGCACTAGATTTCCAAGGGAAGCTACAAGTTGAAAAAGCATGGCCCCATTACTGTCCATTGCAGGGGTGCATGCACTAGTTGCATTCTTAGTCTTGCACTATGATCCGTTAAAATTGTGAAGAAAACTAAATTTTCGGACTTGTATAATCCAAAGCCAAAACCTTGTGTGTAAGGAATTTTGTATGCAAGACTTATGTAACTTGTTTTGATATTTAAAGAAATGTTTTTTAAAATATTGTATTAGTTCCATATAATTTGTTGATCTCGTGTCACTTAAAAATTAGAACTGGGTGTTGCATATACTAAAATATGGTTGTTGCATAAATTAGGCTTATGCCACGTTTTCCTTGCAACATAATTTGTTTGTCTCCTAAGATATACTTTATGCCACATACACAAAATTTTACATGTTGCATAACATCGATGCAACGAGGGTTAAGCGACGTTCTAAGAAATATTTTCTAACGTTGCATAAGGGGTAAAATGACGTAGTGTATGCTGAAGAGTGCATGGTACTGTTTGAAGAACCTGCAAAAAAACAAGACATACCAAAGTCAATAACCATACATGCATGTGATTATCTGATATCAGATGCGAAACACAAAAAATTGAAATTCCCAGTGACCAAGATCGGCTTCATACACACAAAATCACAACATATTTCAATTCCAAGCTTCATTTCAATTTCCATCAGATGAAGCTTCCTACATACTACCTCCTTCCTCAACATACTTGAACCCTAAACCTCCTCTTCTTTCAATTTCAACATTTGATTCTGCTAAGGCTTTTATGATCTCTAAATTCAGATTGTTGCTCCACCTCAGTGGACTTAGGTTCGTTGTTCTAAACCCGGAAGTGGTGGATATGATTGTGATTAATATTCTAAATGAGTTATTTGCAATCTGTCACATTACAAATACAAATATGTATATGCAGATCTACAAAGCTCAGAGGAATGCCGTATTGTGAGCCTCAGCAGTCCGGCTATACTGGTATACCATCCTTACATAATCATCCAACATTAATAATTTGCTTCAACTATTTGTATTGTTCATCTATTTTCTTCGTCTTTTAGGTGTATCTTTAGCATCACTAGATACTACAAGCAGCTTCACAATCTTCAAAAGTGGAGAAAAGGTTTAAAGTGGATCAGCTCTTAAGTGAAGGGACCTGCCATTTTATTGTTCATGGTTGTCACTCTTTTCTTAACCCTTGAAATTATTTGAAACGACATTTCTTTGCATATGTGAAATTAATTATTGACCTGCCAACTAATTAATTAGTTTCTTCTGGATTTTTAAGGGATTGTGGGAAGAAGTGTACCTTAGGTGGATTGGACACAGCTCATACGGCGCTGCTCTGTAAGTTTTTGGTTGACTATTGCTTGATAAATATACTACTTGTTTCGGATTTTACTGAATAATTTTTTTTGGTAGATGAACAAATAATGTGTTGCAAGGTTAATGGTTTGGTATGTGTGTTGTTCTAGATGAAGAAACTGCGCAAGGAAGAGCTCTGCACATACTTTGTCGACAAAGCACTAGATTTCCAAGGGGAAGCTACAAGTTGAAAAGTATGGCCCCATTACTGTCCATTGCAGGGGTGCATGCACTAGTTGCATTCTTAGTCTTGCACTATGATCCGTTAAAATTGTGAAGAAAACTAAATTTTCGGACTTGTATAATCCAAAGCCAAACCTTGTGTGTAAGGAATTTTGTATGCAAGACTTATGTAACTTGTTTTGATATTTAAAGAAATGTTTTTAAAATATTGTATTAGTTCCATATAATTTGTTGATTCGTGTCACTTAAAAATTAGAACTGGGTGTTGCATATACTAAAATATGGTTGTTGCATAAATTAGGCTTATGCCACGTTTTCCTTGCAACATAATTTGTTTGTCTCCTAAGATATACTTTATGCCACATACACAAAATTTTACATGTTGCATAACATCGATGCAACGAGGGTTAAGCGACGTTCTAAGAAATATTTTCTAACGTTGCATAAGGGGTAAAATGACGTAGTGTATGCTGAAGAGTGCATGGTACTGTTTGAAGAACCTGCAAAAAAACAAGACATACCAAAGTCAATAACCATACATGCATGTGATTATCTGATATCAGATGCGAAACACAAAAAATTGAAATTCCCAGTGACCAAGATCGGCTTCATACACACAAAATCACAACATATTTCAATTCCAAGCTTCATTTCAATTTCCATCAGATGAAGCTTCCTACATACTACCTCCTTCCTCAACATACTTGAACCCTAAACCTCCTCTTCTTTCAATTTCAACATTTGATTCTGCTAAGGCTTTTATGATCTCTAAATTCAGATTGTTGCTCCACCTCAGTGGACTTAGGTTCGTTGTTCTAAACCCGGAAGTGGTGGATATGATTGTGATTAATATTCTAAATGAGTTATTTGCAATCTGTCACATTACAAATACAAATATGTATATGCAGATCTACAAAGCTCAGAGGAATGCCGTATTGTGAGCCTCAGCAGTCCGGCTATACTGGTATACCATCCTTACATAATCATCCAACATTAATAATTTGCTTCAACTATTTGTATTGTTCATCTATTTTCTTCGTCTTTTAGGTGTATCTTTAGCATCACTAGATACTACAAGCAGCTTCACAATCTTCAAAAGTGGAGAAAAGGTTTAAAGTGGATCAGCTCTTAAGTGAAGGGACCTGCCATTTTATTGTTCATGGTTGTCTCTTTTCTTAACCCTTGAAATTATTTGAAACGACATTTCTTTGCATATGTGAAATTAATTATTGACCTGCCAACTAATTAATTAGTTTCTTCTGGATTTTTAAGGGATTGTGGGAAGAAGTGTACCTTAGGTGGATTGGACACAGCTCATACGGCGCTGCTCTGTAAGTTTTTGGTTGACTATTGCTGATAAATATACTACTTGTTTCGGATTTTACTGAATAATTTTTTTTGGTAGATGAACAAATAATGTGTTGCAAGGTTAATGGTTTGGTATGTGTGTTGTTCTAGATGAAAGAAACTGCGCAAGGAAGAGCTCTGCACATACTTTGTCGACAAAGCACTAGATTTCCAAGGGGAAGCTACAAGTTGAAAAGTATGGCCCCATTACTGTCCATTGCAGGGGTGCATGCACTAGTTGCATTCTTAGTCTTGCACTATGATCCGTTAAAATTGTGAAGAAAACTAAATTTTCGGACTTGTATAATCCAAAGCCAAACCTTGTGTGTAAGGAATTTTGTATGCAAGACTTATGTAACTTGTTTTGATATTTAAAGAAATGTTTTTAAAATATTGTATTAGTTCCATATAATTTGTTGATTCGTGTCACTTAAAAATTAGAACTGGGTGTTGCATATACTAAAATATGGTTGTTGCATAAATTAGGCTTATGCCACGTTTTCCTTGCAACATAATTTGTTTGTCTCCTAAGATATACTTTATGCCACATACACAAAATTTTACATGTTGCATAACATCGATGCAACGAGGGTTAAGCGACGTTCTAAGAAATATTTTCTAACGTTGCATAAGGGTAAAATGACGTAGTGTATGCTGAAGAGTGCATGGTACTTTGAAGAACCTGCAAAAAAACAAGACATACCAAAGTCAATAACCATACATGCATGTGATTATCTGATATCAGATGCGAAACACAAAAAATTGAAATTCCCAGTGACCAAGATCGGCTTCATACACACAAAATCACAACATATTTCAATTCCAAGCTTCATTTCAATTTCCATCAGATGAAGCTTCCTACATACTACCTCCTTCCTCAAATACTTGAACCCTAAACCTCCTCTTCTTTCAATTTCAACATTTGATTCTGCTAAGGCTTTTATGATCTCTAAATTCAGATTGTTGCTCCACCTCAGTGGACTTAGGTTCGTTGTTCTAAACCCGGAAGTGGTGGATATGATTGTGATTAATATTCTAAATGAGTTATTTGCAATCTGTCACATTACAAATACAAATATGTATATGCAGATCTACAAAGCTCAGAGGAATGCCGTATTGTGAGCCTCAGCAGTCCGGCTATACTGGTATACCATCCTTACATAATCATCCAACATTAATAATTTGCTTCAACTATTTGTATTGTTCATCTATTTTCTTCGTCTTTTAGGTGTATCTTTAGCATCACTAGATACTACAAGCAGCTTCACAATCTTCAAAAGTGGAGAAAAGGTTTAAAGTGGATCAGCTCTTAAGTGAAGGGACCTGCCATTTTATTGTTCATGGTTGTCACTCTTTTCTTAACCCTTGAAATTATTTGAAACGACATTTCTTTGCATATGTGAAATTAATTATTGACCTGCCAACTAATTAATTAGTTTCTTCTGGATTTTTAAGGGATTGTGGGAAGAAGTGTACCTTAGGTGGATTGGACACAGCTCATACGGCGCTGCTCTGTAAGTTTTTGGTTGACTATTGCTGATAAATATACTACTTGTTTCGGATTTTACTGAATAATTTTTTTTGGTAGATGAACAAATAATGTGTTGCAAGGTTAATGGTTTGGTATGTGTGTTGTTCTAGATGAAGAAACTGCGCAAGGAAGAGCTCTGCACATACTTTGTCGACAAAGCACTAGATTTCCAAGGGGAAGCTACAAGTTGAAAAGTATGGCCCCATTACTGTCCATTGCAGGGGTGCATGCACTAGTTGCATTCTTAGTCTTGCACTATGATCCGTTAAAATTGTGAAGAAAACTAAATTTTCGGACTTGTATAATCCAAAGCCAAACCTTGTGTGTAAGGAATTTTGTATGCAAGACTTATGTAACTTGTTTTGATATTTAAAGAAATGTTTTTAAAATATTGTATTAGTTCCATATAATTTGTTGATTCGTGTCACTTAAAAATTAGAACTGGGTGTTGCATATACTAAAATATGGTTGTTGCATAAATTAGGCTTATGCCACGTTTTCCTTGCAACATAATTTGTTTGTCTCCTAAGATATACTTTATGCCACATACACAAAATTTTACATGTTGCATAACATCGATGCAACGAGGGTTAAGCGACGTTCTAAGAAATATTTTCTAACGTTGCATAAGGGGTAAAATGACGTAGTGTATGCTGAAGAGTGCATGGTACTGTTTGAAGAACCTGCAAAAAAACAAGACATACCAAAGTCAATAACCATACATGCATGTGATTATCTGATATCAGATGCGAAACACAAAAAATTGAAATTCCCAGTGACCAAGATCGGCTTCATACACACAAAATCACAACATATTTCAATTCCAAGCTTCATTTCAATTTCCATCAGATGAAGCTTCCTACATACTACCTCCTTCCTCAACATACTTGAACCCTAAACCTCCTCTTCTTTCAATTTCAACATTTGATTCTGCTAAGGCTTTTATGATCTCTAAATTCAGATTGTTGCTCCACCTCAGTGGACTTAGGTTCGTTGTTCTAAACCCGGAAGTGGTGGATATGATTGTGATTAATATTCTAAATGAGTTATTTGCAATCTGTCACATTACAAATACAAATATGTATATGCAGATCTACAAAGCTCAGAGGAATGCCGTATTGTGAGCCTCAGCAGTCCGGCTATACTGGTATACCATCCTTACATAATCATCCAACATTAATAATTTGCTTCAACTATTTGTATTGTTCATCTATTTTCTTCGTCTTTTAGGTGTATCTTTAGCATCACTAGATACTACAAGCAGCTTCACAATCTTCAAAAGTGGAGAAAAGGTTTAAAGTGGATCAGCTCTTAAGTGAAGGGACCTGCCATTTTATTGTTCATGGTTGTCACTCTTTTCTTAACCCTTGAAATTATTTGAAACGACATTTCTTTGCATATGTGAAATTAATTATTGACCTGCCAACTAATTAATTAGTTTCTTCTGGATTTTTAAGGGATTGTGGGAAGAAGTGTACCTTAGGTGGATTGGACACAGCTCATACGGCGCTGCTCTGTAAGTTTTTGGTTGACTATTGCTGATAAATATACTACTTGTTTCGGATTTTACTGAATAATTTTTTTTTGGTAGATGAACAAATAATGTGTTGCAAGGTTAATGGTTTGGTATGTGTGTTGTTCTAGATGAAGAAACTGCGCAAGGAAGAGCTCTGCACATACTTTGTCGACAAAGCACTAGATTTCCAAGGGGAAGCTACAAGTTGAAAAGTATGGCCCCATTACTGTCCATTGCAGGGGTGCATGCACTAGTTGCATTCTTAGTCTTGCACTATGATCCGTTAAAATTGTGAAGAAAACTAAATTTTCGGACTTGTATAATCCAAAGCCAAACCTTGTGTGTAAGGAATTTTGTATGCAAGACTTATGTAACTTGTTTTGATATTTAAAGAAATGTTTTTAAAATATTGTATTAGTTCCATATAATTTGTTGATTCGTGTCACTTAAAAATTAGAACTGGGTTTGCATATACTAAAATATGGTTGTTGCATAAATTAGGCTTATGCCACGTTTTCCTTGCAACATAATTTGTTTGTCTCCTAAGATATACTTTATGCCACATACACAAAATTTTACATGTTGCATAACATCGATGCAACGAGGGTTAAGCGACGTTCTAAGAAATATTTTCTAACGTTGCATAAGGGGTAAAATGACGTAGTGTATGCTGAAGAGTGCATGGTACTGTTTGAAGAACCTGCAAAAAAACAAGACATACCAAAGTCAATAACCATACATGCATGTGATTATCTGATATCAGATGCGAAACACAAAAAATTGAAATTCCCAGTGACCAAGATCGGCTTCATACACACAAAATCACAACATATTTCAATTCCAAGCTTCATTTCAATTTCCATCAGATGAAGCTTCCTACATACTACCTCCTTCCTCAACATACTTGAACCCTAAACCTCCTCTTCTTTCAATTTCAACATTTGATTCTGCTAAGGCTTTTATGATCTCTAAATTCAGATTGTTGCTCCACCTCAGTGGACTTAGGTTCGTTGTTCTAAACCCGGAAGTGGTGGATATGATTGTGATTAATATTCTAAATGAGTTATTTGCAATCTGTCACATTACAAATACAAATATGTATATGCAGATCTACAAAGCTCAGAGGAATGCCGTATTGTGAGCCTCAGCAGTCCGGCTATACTGGTATACCATCCTTACATAATCATCCAACATTAATAATTTGCTTCAACTATTTGTATTGTTCATCTATTTTCTTCGTCTTTTAGGTGTATCTTTAGCATCACTAGATACTACAAGCAGCTTCACAATCTTCAAAAGTGGAGAAAAGGTTTAAAGTGGATCAGCTCTTAAGTGAAGGGACCTGCCATTTTATTGTTCATGGTTGTCACTCTTTTCTTAACCCTTGAAATTATTTGAAACGACATTTCTTTGCATATGTGAAATTAATTATTGACCTGCCAACTAATTAATTAGTTTCTTCTGGATTTTTAAGGGATTGTGGAAGAAGTGTACCTTAGGTGGATTGGACACAGCTCATACGGCGCTGCTCTGTAAGTTTTTGGTTGACTATTGCTGATAAATATACTACTTGTTTCGGATTTTACTGAATAATTTTTTTTGGTAGATGAACAAATAATGTGTTGCAAGGTTAATGGTTTGGTATGTGTGTTGTTCTAGATGAAGAAACTGCGCAAGGAAGAGCTCTGCACATACTTTGTCGACAAAGCACTAGATTTCCAAGGGGAAGCTACAAGTTGAAAAGTATGGCCCCATTACTGTCCATTGCAGGGGTGCATGCACTAGTTGCATTCTTAGTCTTGCACTATGATCCGTTAAAATTGTGAAGAAAACTAAATTTTCGGACTTGTATAATCCAAAGCCAAACCTTGTGTGTAAGGAATTTTGTATGCAAGACTTATGTAACTTGTTTTGATATTTAAAGAAATGTTTTTAAAATATTGTATTAGTTCCATATAATTTGTTGATTCGTGTCACTTAAAAATTAGAACTGGGTGTTGCATATACTAAAATATGGTTGTTGCATAAATTAGGCTTATGCCACGTTTTCCTTGCAACATAATTTGTTTGTCTCCTAAGATATACTTTATGCCACATACACAAAATTGTACATGTTGCATAACATCGATGCAACGAGGGTTAAGCGACGTTCTAAGAAATGTTTTCTAACGTTGCATAAGGGGTAAAATGACGTAGTGTATGCTGTAGAGTGCATGGTACTGTTTGAAGAACCTGCAAAAAAACAAGACATACCAAAGTCAATAACCAAACATGCATGTGATTATCTGATATCAGATGCGAAACACAAAAAAATGAAATTCCCAGTGACCAAGATCGGCTTCATACACACAAAATCACAATATAAGTTTCAACAGATGTGGCTCGGTGACGCTGTCTTTCTCTACGAGTTTTAAACTGCATAACACATATTGAACAAATTACACAAAGGAATTAGAACTCAGATCATAAGCTGTGTAATATGAACATGGTATGCATGCTTCTAACTGCCTGGTTTATGAGCAAATGGAACACACATACATATCCAACACTGATGGAAGCATATCAAATTCTTCCTGAACTAATCAGAAATAACTCAAAATAGATTGACTAATCATGACAAATCTGAAATGAACCAATCAGAACCATTTTGATATCCCAAAAACTGCTCATCACAAACAACTCCATAAACCCATCTCATACTGACTTGAGCTGGACTGACTCATCCCAACTGTCCATCTAGAAGTGACCAGAGTTGACTAGTACAGATTAGATCAAATCGAGTTTGAAATACCACCAATTACATACCAAACTGATCATACCCACCTTATTCTGCACTGATCTTTCCCAAAATGATTCCACCGATTTATAACAAACTCAACCCAATTAGTACCTAGTAAATGTGAGATACCCCAAATAACCAAATTTGGTTGAGACAGAGTCGATCAAACTGATTCTGAAATTCCACCAATTACGTACCAAACTGAACATACCCACCATATTCTGCAATGATCTTTTCCCAAAGAGATTCCATCGATACTAAAAAAAGAACCTAAAAATTGCTCACCACAAACAACTCCATTAACCCATCTCATACTGACTTGAAATGGACTAAATCATCCCAACTATCCATCTAGAAGTGACCAGATCTGAATAGTACATAGTTGCTCAAATCGAGTTTGAAATACCACCAATTCTGACGTTCCTAATCATAAAAAAATACGGTTGAAATGATGAGATTGAAAGAAAACAAATTAAGAAAAGAAGAGTAGAATGGAAGAAGCTAAGAAATATGAGTCTCTTCTTGTTCTTCAAAATAAACAGAAAACAAATGACTGAGATAAGAGACTTTGCTTGTCCCAGATGTTAATATATAGTGTAATAATGTGACCGTTGGAAGATTGTTTCACCTACCATCAGTTAGTTACATAAAACGGCAGTGCATAGAACCTCATATATTCATTTAATAAACGATGTCGGTTTAAATGATAGTTTATAGGAAGCTTACCTTTGATATTTTATTGGGCCAGTTCCTTACTGTTGATGTCAAGGCCAATACTCAACTTGAGATAGTTCGAGCCGTCAACATAAGAACAAAGAAACAAAATGGAGTGCAAGAAAGGGAACTACCAGCAGCTGGTTTAATAAAAATAGTTTTATTAGTTACCCAAAAAAACAATACGATGATGAAGAAACTATCCATGTGTTGCACCTTGCATATTTCTATTAGAATATATGCTTCAGGACGGCAAAAAATCTTACTTGAATTCAGTCCATATTACACAACAAATGCAGAATCCTGAAGAAATAGTTGTTGACAAAATCGAGCAAGAGAAGTTATGGTCTCAAAATGCATTTTCTAAATGTCCAACCCTCTGCCCATGTACCTTTGATGAAAAAGTGAGTTAAAGTCGCCACAAAAAATCCTCCTAAGAATCAATGGTCAAGCGATCGACATGCATGACATTATAAACCTAAATATGAACTGCGTTCAAGAAACTAAAAGGCGACCAAATTTAAAACGACCAGCATGCAGGCTACATAGACAACCACATCAATGGAATTGACACACCTCTGTCAAGAGACAAGTTTTGCAAGGAATAATAAAAATCTATAAGAGGATTTCTCAAACCTTTTCAAATGGGCGAGGGATTAATGTATCGGGAGGGTGTCACTGAACTTTTAGACACAACTTCCTAGAATCTTTATTGAAAATATGGCCATGACATTATTAATTAACCTGTCCACAGAGGAAATCCATGATAAAATAATATTGAATTAACAATGTCTAATTGGTGTCGGGGCATCAAGAGATAGATTATATAAGCCCATGAAGGAGAAGAGAAAATAATAGAGAAGAGAAGACGATTATATAGAGGACTCTAGAGAACTATGGAGAAATATGGATAATTATGGAAGAAGATATTTTAAGAGGAAAAATTTAGAAAGTGTATTAACAACCGCAGGATCAAAATGATCCTAGCCATTCATTAGAATTTGTTATTAGTATAAATAGGGGTCATGTGATGTAGGTTTAACATCTTGAATAAGTGAGAGTGAGTGAGCATAAGGTGTGAGTTACTCCTCTTGTAAAAGGAAATTATATTATCAAACTTCAACTTTTATTCAATCACTTTTTCTCAAATGAAAATGCTACAATAATATGAGTGTATGAGTTATACTAAACGATGAGAACAATTGAAGAGAACATCTGAAGAGAAAGAGTCATGTCTCAGAAATGTAGAGATGCTTAACAAACAAACATAGAATCAAACAAACAAAGAATCAAACAAACAAAGAATCAAACAAACCCCTTGAGATGAGTTGTCAGTGTTATCCGCAAAAGGAATGCCCTTCACTAACTTCTTCTTCTTCTTTTTCAAAGTGGTGTCGACATCGGACTTGCGCTTCTACAATCGCAATTTCAAATCAAACCATAATAAAACCCTAATCTAAGAAAAATCGGAAAAAGAGGAAAGTAAATACCTTAAGGAGTCGTTCGTTGTCGGAATCCATGATCGTCGTCGCTTCGATTGATTTGAGGAAAGTGAATCGGAGTAAATCGGAAGAAGAGGAAAGTGAATATTTGAGGAGTATAAAAAACCGCAACGAAGATGTTTGTCTTCCCTCAAACTGAAGTAGAGGGTCTTTAGATCCTTCCAAATTAAATAATTTAATATTAAATTACTAATAATTATATTCTGGATATATAAATCTTTGAAACTATCAAACTAATGATTACTACTTCTTGTATAAGATAGGGATCGACTATCGAGACCTCCTAGAGTAAAAAGGCTATCATTTGAAATTTGGTTGGTTGTCCTAAATCGTTCATAAAATTTAAACACATATAAGGATGTGAAAAGGCTATCATGATTACTACTTCTTGTATAAGATAGGGATCGACTATCGAGACCTCGTAGAGTAAAAAGGCTATCATTTGAAATTTGGTTGGTTATCCTAAATCGTTCATAAAATTTAAACACATATAAGGATGTGAAAAGGCTATCATGATTACTACTTCTTTGTACTCCCTCCGTCCCATAATTTATGTCACATTTGGTTCTTTACACGGTTTTTAAGGAATGAAAGAAAAAATAATTAAAAAAGATAGTTGTGTGGTAAGGAAAGAGAAAAAAAGTGATTAATGTATTGGGAGGGTGTCACTGAACTTTTAGACACAACTTCCTAGAATCTTGATCAGTATTAGAAATGTCTATTTTAAGCCCCTACTTTCATGCTTATTTCCCATGATTAGAACGTAAATATATTACTTTTGAAACTTGGATTAATATGAGAAAAAGCACGTGAATTCGGCCTAAATCAGACATAATTGGGAGCATTTTTGCAATCCTTAGACCGAGTGTACTAAAGTACTTGATTCGAGCTAAAACAAGCCAAAGACTCATGTTACTCGACCCGAGTTAACACACTACTCGAGAAAGTTATCACGTGACCAAGACTCTTCGTATGAACTCTCTCCATTTAATACGAGTGGATAAGCTAGACCTTCCATTTACTCGACCATTTAATACGAGTGGATAAGTTAGACCTTTCATTCTACTCGACCCTTTTGATTACTCTTCACTATAAAAGCAAAGAGAGGAGGGGGAGAGACCCTACCCGATCAAGTGATTGAGATTAGTCGAGCACCCAAGTAGGTGAAGTTAGAGAGAGCTCGAAGACCGTTCGGATTACACAAGACCATCCGACTTCATTTGTACTCGAGATAACAAGGAGAGGAGTAGCAGCTTGGAACTCGACCGTGGAACATCAATCACTGAGAATTTCTAAACTTTTACTCTTGTTTTATTTACATCATTTGAACATTTTTCATTCTCACTCGAGATGAGTGAGTAGTTTCCTTATGATGGGGATTTGATGAATCCCTAATGCTTATGAATAACTAGAACATGATTATCTAATTTACATGAATCAATTCTTGTATGACTATTATGTGTGTTAAATCATACTCGAGCACTACATCTAAGTGTCCTGACAAAACGTCTAGAAGAGTAGGTCGAGTAGTATTTTCTAGGGAAGGACCGGGAGGTGAACTTAGACTATTTTGGAATCAATACAACCATTAGATCGAGTATATTAGCAAAGCGGGAGCAGCGAGTATATTTGGTGCATGAATGTATTAATAAGCGTATTTGGACAGATTAGTGAAAACACCGGGAGGAATGAAGCTAGTCGAGTAGATGTTTACGTGCGAATCCAACATTCGGAGTGAGGATTCGTATGCTAATGCTACTCAGTCTAAATTCTATAATATAAATCCAACATTCGGGAGTGAGGATTTATATTATCATATAACTATACGTTCTAGATTAAATTGTCATCAAGAAGGAAATTCATAACTATAATCTATATCTTGCTCGAGTGAAACCATAAGTATTAGCGGAGGATTCTCATCCTTTTCATAGTTTTTATATTTGATAACAAAACCCGTTTTTCTAAATATTGCCTTTAAAATAAATAAAACACTTAAGAACTATTTTGAAAGCTAGTAATCGATTTTAAAAGTATAGCTTAACTCCACTGTTCCCTTGGGTTCGACACTAGGTCACCCCTAGTTCTATAAATTCTTTTGAGTTGCGTGTTGGAATATTTATCTACTGAATACCGCATCACGTCAAAATGGCGCCGTTGCCGGGAAACGGTGTTTAGTTTTAGTTTTTTTAATACTAGTTTAATTTTTAGTTCTAGATTTCGAGTCACTCGAAATCCCGCAAAACTTTTATTTGCCTATTTTTTCTAGCTATTACTAAAATTCACCTTTTTGTAGGTGAATGCAATCAAACTCTAAAGCGAAGAAAAAGGTGCAAGTGGACGTCACAAACTCAAGTTCTAGCTCTTCGAGATCTTCTAGACCTTTGACCTCAACTTCGTGGAAATTCCCTTGGACAATACCCAAGAAACCGAGAACAAATCATCTCACTCGACCAGATATGGAAAATCAAACTCGACCGCAAGGAGCAGCTCGAGCAGGGGCTGAGGTCGAGCAACCAGCCGAGTATTACATAACTCCAACCATTGGAAGTTATGATTCTCCCATTCGCATTCCCAATGAAGAAGGATACGACTTTGAACTTCGAGGACTCATCCAAATGATCAAGAGTGAATCATTTGACGGATACGGTAACCCTCACGTCCATCTTAATAATTTTACTGAACTATGCCGTACGTATAAATTTGCAGGAGTACCTCGAGAAATAGTTTACATGAAGCTATTTCCATTTTCTCTAACCGATGGAGCGAAAGATTGGCTTCAAGGACACGAGCCAAACACATTCAAGACATGGGACGCCTTAGCCCAAGCTTTCGTAAACCAATATTTCCCCCTGCAAAGGTAAAACGTATTAGGGATAGAATTAACAAATTCGTTCAAGCCAACAATGAATCTTTTTACGAAGCGTACGAACGATTCAAAGGACTTCAACGCGAATGTCCTCATCATGGATATAACAAATGGGAATTGTTGTCGATGTTCTATGATGGAATGGACGAAAACAGTCGATTACGCATGGATCAAGGAAGCGGAGGAAGCATCATGGGACTACCCGCGAGCGAAGGATTCAAGGTTATAGAGAAACTCGCATGGAACAGCCACCAATGGGGTGGAGATCGAAACCATCTAAAGAAGGAGGAACTTGAGCCGAGTACGAATTCAGTCACGAAAGCCGACTTTAATAATCTTTCAAAAACCGTTAACTCTTTAGTGCAAACCCTTTCTAACCTTAACTTAGATAAGAAGAAAACACAACGAACGTCTACGAGGTTAGCGAGCACACTAAAGAAGCTTACGGCCCTAAAGGAGGAGAAGACGTTAGCTACATAGCTCGAGGACAAGGATCCTACGTACCCCCTCAACAAAGGCAGACTAGATTCTACTCCGATTCGAAACCACCATACCCTACTCAAGGGTACAGTAACCAAAACCCAGGTAAGTCTCAATACTTCCCACGAGACCAAGCTAGAGGAGACTACCCAAGCAACCAAGCTTCGAGTCAGAACCATGGCCCGAGCACAAATCAAAATTTCAACCAAAGGAAGGAAGACAAGAAATCCGAGGAACCCACCTTAGCGCAACTAATGACTCAAATGATAGCTACCCAAATAGACAAAAGAAGGTAAAAGAAACAACCGCATTCAAGAAGTTTGATGAAATTCTCGGAAAGCTTAGCATCACTCTACCATTTTCAGAGGTAATTTCTCAAATGCCTACCTATGCTAAATTTTTGAAAGATATCATAACTCATCGTCGTTAATTATGTGATGTAGACCATGTTGCCTTAGGACCTAATTCTAGTGCCGTAATCCAACGTAAGATGCCTAAGAAATAAAAAGATTATGGTTCATTCACTATACCTATCGCCGTAGGAGATATAAATATCGATGATGCCTTATGTGATCTAGGAGAAAGAGTTTCCATAATGCCATTTATCTTATTTAAAAAATTAGGAATAGGAGAACTTTCTAGCACCACTTTAATCCTTAGACTAGCTAATAGGTCTAAGCGAGTACCAATTGGTGTGTTAGAAGATATGCCCGTTAAAATTGGAGAATTCTACGTTCCTGTGGATTTTTATGTGTTAGAAATGGATGACAACCCTTATGCCAAAATTCCTGTTATTATGGGAAGACCATTTTTAAACACAGTCAAGGCATTGATAAATTGTGGCGATGGTTCAATCGAGTTGGACCTAGGTGAGGACAAGCACTACTACAGATCAGATTTATAACAGCGCTTGTTTTTGCTATTCAACAACGCTTCTTGAAGCGCTGTTGAAACGAGTGCTGTTGTAAATCACTGATTTACAACAGCGTTTTTTATAAAAAGCGCTGTTGTTTATAAGGATCTTTAACAGCGCTTATTTATTATTAAGCGCTGTTAAAAATGCCTATAAACAACAGCGCATTTTTAAAAAAAGCGCTGTTATAAATCGGAGATTTACAACAGCACTCGCTTCAACAGCGCTTCAAGAAGCGCTGTTAAAGATCAAGAAAAAAGCGCTGTTAAAAATAATAACTCACAACCACGCGTAAAACCAAAAACGAGGTCGTTTAATTAACATATTACAAGCGTTTTTATTTAAGCGCTGTAAAATAATAATTATTTTTAATAATTAGAAAATTAAAATAATTTGAATATTAAATAATTCAAATTAAAGTGCTGTTAAATATTTCGCAATAAGATATTTATTATAATATTTTCGGGGATTAGAAAAACGGTTATTGAAATTTAATAATAATTAAAACCGCTTTAAAAGACAATCAATTTTATCTAAATCATAATATTACAATGAAATTGAAATCGATTTTTTTACTAAAACCCTAGCCTTATTCATGCTGAACTCGGTGCTCGTCTTGAATTTGTCACATTCTCTTCGACATTATCACAAAATTCGACAAATCTGCAAGAAAATAATAGTGTTAATATCATAGTGTTAATATAAAACGAAACAAAACATAAAAGCTTAACGAAAAATTCAATATAAAACACCAAAGCTCAACAAAAAGGTGTTTATCCTTACTCGAATCGGTGAAGAACTAAAATAATTTGACACAAAAATTTCAATGTAAAGTTTGATATATATAGAAAGATTGTAGCGGGAAGTTTGGGCGCGTAATTAAAAATTCTGAAATTTTAAGTATGGAATGTGGACCGTTAGATTATTTTAAGCAACGATTGGGATTAAAATCTTTGCGAAACTGAGTCGACCAATCACGTCATTTCTCTCTTTAACAGCGCTTAAAATATTTAAACGCTGTTAAAGAGTATTTTTTTAAAGTAAATCGAATTAAAAAAACTTTCAACAGCGCTTATCATGTTTAAGCGCTGTCGTATAATATTTACAACAGCGCTTAAACATAATAAGCGCTGTCGTAAACCGTTGATATTTGTTTTGTTTTTTCTTTATAATTTATTGATTTGTAAAAAACAAATTTAGTTGAAAATTTGATTTATGAAGCTAATAACTCATTTACTTCAAAAATAATTATTTACTTGCATTTTTGTTGTGTTTTGATTAATGAAAAGTATAGTTGATCAAAATGTACATTGTTCAACCTATTGCTTAGTAAAGAGACACATTACAAATTTTTAAATGACAACGATTTCAAATGCTTATATATGTTCTCATGATATTTTAATAAATTGAATGTTACTTATTAAGTTTTTAAATTCTTAACAACACCTTTAAAATATATAACCTGATTTTTTAAACTTAAAAATAGTAAAATGATGTCTTTTACAGCGCTTTTACATGAAATAAGCGCTGTAATATATAAAAAATTTCGATTTAAAATTATTAATTATGAATTTACAGCGTTTATTTGAAATTAAACGCTGTTAAAAGTTATTATTTTATTATTAATTTTAATATATATTACAGCGTTTATCTTTTTAAACGCTGTTATAATTAGGGTTTGGATTTAGGGGTTAGGGTTCGGGGTTCAGGGTTTAGAACCCTAATTACGACAGCGCATTTTTAAATTAAACGCTGTTATAAATTAATTTATTATTTGAAACATGATAAATTAGTCATAATATATACACCTCCAAGCACAATAGTTGCCAACATCACTTGGACAAAATATTACCATGCATGTCATCCCTCCCAAGCATATATACATGCCATCCCTCCCAAGCATATATACATGCATCCCTCCTAAGCATATATACATGCATCTCTGAAGTTCAACTAGCATTTTAACTAATGTTCTAAATCAGAAAACTTCAAAATCAACTATTTAACAATAATAACTACGTTTCCTTATATAAGAAAACAACAAAACTCTAAAACAAAAATAATAAAATATTCAAAAATAATGGAAAAATACTAAAAATTCAAAATAAATAGTAAATGATCGAATTTGCCCAACAAAGACCATTTTGTTTGTCGGCCTCGTCGTTCTCTTCGAAACGATATATTATGGGCCCAATTCTGACATCGGGAGCTCAAAAACTGCTAAAATAAGAGCATTATTATTTTTAGGGTGTTTCAAAAATTTTAAAAAAAATCAGAGCATTATTATTTTTAGGGTGTTTCATTATTTTTAGACAGCGCTTATAATAAAAGCGCTGTTATAAATATCAATTAAGACAGCGCTTATATAAAAGGTGCTGTCGTATATAAACAACAACGCTTATATTAAAAGCGCTGTCTTAATTGATATTTATAACAGCGCTTTTCATGAAAAACGCTGTTATATATGTTACATAAGACAGCGCTTAAACTAAAAGCGCTGTTGTATAATTTTTACAGCGTTTTTAAAAGAGACGCTGTGCTAAACATATTTATTACAGCGCTTTATCATTAAAGCGCTGTTAAAACGCTATTTTTTTTAACAGCGCTTTTTTTCAAGCGCTGTTAAATATATAATCTGTACTAGTGAAGGTAAAATTCTATCTCTCTAAAATGATGAAAGCACCTACTTGTTCTTTGGATTGTGATTTGTTTGATGCTTATGTCTTAAATAGTGATATAGTTGATATATCCGCGCTAACAATTCTTGAAAGTGAAGGAAAGAAAGATGGAAAAATGTCGAATCTCATGGATGAAACCGAGTACTCGATCGAGTCATTTTCGGTCGAGCAGGATTTGATCGAGCAGAATTTGATCGAGCAGAATTTGACCGAGCAGGAACTTACATGTAATCATTCAATCATAAGCAACTCGAGCAAAGGTAATGAATTTGGTCAGGAATTGAAACCTCTTCCACCAAATCTAAGGTACGAATTTTTGGTTTCAGAAAAATTTTCGCCGGTGATCATAAGTGCTTTGCTGAATCAAGATGAAACTATGAAACTCATGCATGTTTTACGTACACATAAAGATGCTATAGCTATAGGACACTCTATAGATGATTTAAAAGGAATTAGTCCCGACGTATGCATGCATAGGATTCGTTTATGCGATGACGCAAAACCATCTAGGGAGTTTCTTAGGAGACTAAATCCCAAATTAGGTGAAGTTGTTCTGAAAGAAATAACAAAACTTAGAGATGCAGGAATCATATACTCGATCCCCGATTCAGATTGGGTTAGCCCAATCCACGTCGTTCCAAAGAAAGGAGGATTAACCGTAGTTAAAAACAAAAATGATGAATTAATCCCCACTAGAACCGTAACCGGATATAGGATGTGTGTCGATTATAGAAAACTTAATAAAGCAACTAAAAAAGACCATTTCCCTATTCCATTCGTGGATCAAATGTTGGAGAGACTTTCCGGGCACGAGTACTTTTGTTTCCTCGACGGGTATAGTGGATTTTTCCAAATACCTATCCACCCCGAGGACCAAGAGAAGACCACGTTCACATGTCCATATGGAACGTTCGCGTACAGAAGAATGCCTTTCGGGTTATGCAACGCTCCGGGAACTTTTCAACGGTGTATGATGTCCATTTTCTCCGAGTACCTCGAGAAGACTATGGAAGTTTTTATGGATGATTTTTCAGTTTACGGAGACTCGTTTGACGATTGTTTATCGAATCTATCCAAAGTTCTAGCCCGATGCATCGAGATGGACCTAGTTCTAAACTGGGAGAAATGTCATTTCATGGTTCAAGAAGGAATAGTGCTCGGACACCTAGTTTCGAAACGAGGTATCGAAGTCGACAAGGCCAAGATCGAGGTGATCGTTCTCGGATACGCCGGATTTTACAGAAGATTTATCAAAGACTTCTCGAAGATAGCAAAACCACTCACAAACCTTCTCGCTAACGATGTTAAGTTTGTGTTCGATGATAAATGTCATGAAGCGTTCGAGACGTTAAAGAAGTTACTCACAACCGCCCCGATCGTTCGAGCACCAAATTGGGATTTACCGTTCGAACTAATGTGCGATGCAAGCGACGGAGCAATTGGAGCATGCCTCGGACAGAGAGTTGATAAACGTCTTCATGTCATTCAATACACGAGCAAGGCACTCGATGCAACCCAAGAAAACTACACCACAACCGAGAAGGAGATGTTAGCGGTAGTTTACGCATTCGAAAAATTCAGACCATACCTCGTTGGATCAAAGACCATTGTTTACTCGGATCACAGCACAATCAAATACTTGATGAACAAAAAGGACGCAAAACCAAGACTTATTAGATGGATCCTTTTATTGCAAGAGTTCGACATAGAGATCAGAGACAAGAAAGGAGTCGAGAACGTAGTAGCCGACCATCTATCTAGGCTCGAGACTACCTTAGAGGATAAAGGAAGTGGAGACCCTATCAAGGATTCATTCTAGGAGAATACTTGCTATCCATAGACTCAGCTCAAGACAAAGACCCTTGGTACGCAGATTTTGTGAACTATCTTGTTTGTGGAACACTACCACCAGAGATCACGTATGCACAAAAGAAGAAATTTCTCCGAGACGCTACTCGATACTATTGGGACGAGCCTTATCTTTATAAGTTAGGAGTCGATGGCATATATCGTACGTGTGTAGCAGAAAAAGATCAACATAGAATCTTACGCGAATGTCATTCTTCATTCTCGGGAGGACACGGATCCACATCCAAAACAGCCGCTCGAGTAATGCAGTCAGGATTCTATTGGCCAACTATTTTTCAAGATGCTCATAAGTATGTTCAATCGTGCGACGCTTGCCAAAGATCGGGGAACATCTCGAGGAGAGATCAGATGCCTCAGAAGGGTATACTCGAAGTAGAAATTTTTGATGTATGGGGAATTGATTTCATGGGACCTTTTCCTTCATCTTACGGAAACAAGTACATTCTAGTAGGTTGACTATGTGTCTAAGTGGATAGAAGCCATAGCCACACCCACATGCGATGCCAAGTCCGTAAAGAAACTATTCAAGAAGATCATTTTTCCTAGATATGGTGTACCTCGAACTATCATTAGTGACAATGGAACGCACTTTAAGGAGAAACAACTCGAGAAGATGCTTCGAAAACATGGAGTATATCACAAGATTTCGACACCTTACCACCCCCAAACCAGTGGTCAAGTAGAAGTTTCGAATAGAGAGATCAAAGCTATTTTAGAAAAGACTATTTCAGGGGCAAGGAAGGAATGGGCGTCGAAGCTAGATGACGCACTATGGGCTTATAGGACAGCCTACAAGACCCCTATTGGTATGTCTCCATACAAACTTATCTTCGGAAAAGCTTGTCACTTACCGGTAGAGATCGAGTACAAAGCCATGTGGGCTATCAAGAAGATGAATTTCGATGCTAGAGCTGCAGGAACACCGTATTCTTCAATTACATGAACTCGAGGAGATACGCCTAAACGCCTACGAAAGCGCGAAAGTCTACAAAGAGAAAAAAAAGTGGCACGATAAGAAAATCATTGAGAATAGATTCGCAGAAGGAGACGAAGTGCTACTCTACAACACTAGGTTGAGATTATTTCCGAGAAAATTACGTTCCAAGTGGTCCGGACCATTCAAGATGTCTAAAGTTTTTGACGACGGACACGTGGAATTATTCAACAAGGAAGGAAACACATTTAAGGTCAACGAACATAGACTGAAGATTTATCATGCTGGAGACCAATGCTATCTAGTAGAGCAACTCGATCTCTATGAGGTCGAGTAACTAAGAAGTGGAGCACATCCTCTCGAGAAGGGATCCTAGCAAAGGACTTCTCGAGTGTGTTTTTTTATATGAAGACACGGCTAAGTCCTTGCCAGGACGTTAATCTAGGCCTGTAAGTATTTATTTTTCCGCACTTTATTGCTTTCTAGATTAGGAAAAATGCTAGTGTGGGGTAGAATATTATTTGGGAAAATTCCGGATACAAACTCCTTCATTCGATCGAGTAAACCACCAGCTCGACCGAATCACGTCGCCTAAATTAATATAGATTAAACAATTTAAATGAATTTCTATTTCACTCGATCGAGTAAGATTCTTACTTGACCAAATTGAGTTGACCAAATTTTTTAATAAAATCGTTTAAATAATCTAATCCCCCTTCATTCGATGGAGTAAAAATCTTACTCGGCCGAATCACACTGCCTAAAAACAAAATATAAAAATTCAAAATTCAAAAATCTAACCATTGGACCAATTTAAAACCCTAAAAACAACAGTCGACCAACCTTCACTCTACCAACCCTACTCGACCGCTTCACCCTCTCTCAAAAATCAAAATCCCTAACCCACCGATTCACTCGACCGACTCCCAAACCCACCGATTCAACTCAACAATGTCATGCGGCCAAGGATCGAGCATGGGAGGAGAAAGGAAGAGAAGAACCAAGGCCATTGCGAGGAGATGGACGGTTTTCAACCCGTGCACGGAGCATAGCTTTAGGAAGCCATTTCAAGAGCCACGGCTTACTCAACTCTTTGGTGGCTCGAGCAAGAAGGAAGTGGTAAGCTTCGTAGCACCTCACAAACCTACTATGATCGAGCTTGGAATTTATGAGATTGTTGACAATATATTTATCAATGCCGGCTTGCTCGAGTGGGAATATTTGATGGGTGAACCGACACGTCACAACCTTGTGGTCGAGTTCTTCTCAAGCTTCGAACCGTTTTATAACGAGAATGAATGCGTGTCTTAGGAGTTTGAGATAAACACCCAAGTTTTCAAGGAGGAGAAGGAGTATATGGATGGAGAATGGTTCTCTCCCGGAGGTGTTATTCCATTTTGTACGGATGAGATGAGATTGGAAGTATGGAGGAAGCTCACCGGTATGCGCGAGTATGACCCTAATTGCTCACCCAAGTGCCTAACGGATGGAGTATGGAAATACATCCATCGTATTATTTCTACAAACATCAACACTCGTGTTGACCAAGGTGCTCGAGTGTCTCGAGAAGATTTGGACTTAATGTATTTCATGGAGTAAGGAGACTCCATTGATTGGTTTTATGTCTTCACCGAGCGTTTCAAAAAGATGATCAATGCCAAGGAAAAGAGCAACGCATTCGACTGCTCATCTTTTATCACTTGCCTCGCAGAACGCTCATATTTTCAGTTTGAAGGCAAAGGAGATTTTAGACCGCTCGACACTGCCCGTTTGGTCACGATGCAGTTGATGGATAGGAAGAGCAAGGAGTGGGTCTGTGTAAAGGAGATGCCCAAGCGTGCCGACCGAAAAGGGAAGAAGAAGATGGGCAAAGGATCGAGCTTCGATTGGGAAGAGTGCTAGGAAAGCCTCTTTTTGTTGTTTATTTGTTTGTTTTTGAGAACTCTTGCCGTACCGTTTGCGGTACTTTGTTGTTTGTACTTGAACTTGCGCATATTGTTTTCTATTTGCCATATGCCCTTATAATCGCCAAGTTTTACGAGCGCAAAGTGAAGCAAGAAGGACACTGCTTCACTCGACCGAATCTATGGATCATTCGGTCGAGTAACCCACAACACTTAAACAACTCGACCCAAACTAGAAAAATCTGATTTCAACAAAGCCCACTCGAGCACTCAGCCCAATTCTTTCCTAAACAAAATATCTCGAGTAACCCTAATAAATTCCAAAACTTCCATATATTAAATCTTTGATTTAATATTCCATTAATAGAAACCTTTGATATACTCATGGATTTATCACACTTTATTAGGTAAGTTACTACTCGAGTGACCTTAGAGCTAACCTACATTGGATATAAAAACCGATCGAGTATCATGGTATATTCACCATTCAACTCGACCAATCTACATACTCGAGCAACATGTCTCAATCCAACCTACTATCCAAAAAGACCAATGCACCCTCCCAACAAAGAACTCAAATTGAGTTTGTTCACACCTATGACCCATCCTACCCACCAAATTTTGACAACATAGACCATGCACGAACCTATGAACAAATAGCTGAAGATGTAAACCGACTCAAACCTTTGGTGAGCTCGATAGCCCTTCATGACAAGACAATGCAAAGCCTTGGCATTAGTGCCAAAGTTTATGACATGTTTAACCGAGCTTCACTCGACGTGGATGTTGTCTTCAACAAGCAATGCTATAAGGAACTTGTCTATGAGTTCATTGCCTCATTTGAACCTGTTGAAGCGGATGGTTTCGCATTTGATTATGACGGATGGAAATTCAGAATTCAAGACTTGGACTTTTATTGGACTCGACAAGAAGCGTATCGATATCTTGGATTTCCTGAAGGAGGACTTTGTCACTTGGCTACGGAATCACAAAGAATTTTGATATGGAAAGATATCAGCCGCCAAGACTTCATTGGAGACTCGCCTTCACCATCGTCTATTAAGAATCCCGTTTGGAAGTACGTGCATCGTCTGATCGCTACGAACATAAATTGCCAACCCGAAACTGTTGATGTAGTTACCCGAGAGGACTTGAACATTATGTGGGCACTCGACCAAGAAGAACCAATAAATTGGTTTGATGCGTTCACAACCATGTTCAAGGGTATGCAGCAAGCTTACTACTCTTCACAGTACGTGGGATGTACTTCATTGATCACTAGCATAGCCATCGGTTGCCAATTTATTCTACCCGAGAGATACACTGAACACCGCGAATTGGACTTTAACTTGTTAAGGAAATTAGCAATCCTCGCCAAACAACCCGCTAAGTTGGAATTTTGCTATAAGGAAGTAACAGAGGAAGAAGACCCTTCCGAGAACGCGCGTTCGGTTAGAAACTTCAATCATACGAGCAAAGAAAAGGGTAAGGAAAAAGCTATTTCGAGCAAAACACGGTCCAAGAAGCCTAAGAAAACAATTCGGGCATTGAGTGGTATGAGGTTCGTAGGGTGACTATCAAGGAGTTTCGCAAGTCGAATGGAGAACCAATTGAGATCGAGTCGGATGAGTGATTAACTCTCATTTTCTTATTTCTTCTACAAATAATCATGTCTTTCTTTGGAAAACAAAGTTAGATATTCAATAAAGAAGAAATTTATCACTTACAAATTTTAGGGTTATCCAAAAATCAAATTCAGAATTAAAACACCTTGAAAAGAAAATAAAAACTCAATTAATTTCTGAATTTTGGTCGAGCTCACTCGACCAAGTAAGAAGGTCACTCGACCGAGTGAACCTGCACTTAAAACGAAATTAAACTCTTCCATTCGGTCGAGTCATCTGATTAACTCGACCGAGTCAAGCTGTTGGGCCATATCACCTTAAACATTAAACAAAGCCTGGCCCAACTACACAAAACCAACTTTCATTACTCGACCATAGATTGACCGAGTACTTGATATTTGCACTTGTTTGAATATTTTAAACTTGATTATCTATCATGTTTTGCTTTGTTCGTTATATAATGACAAATCTTTGTTAGCATTGCAAGAATGATACGTGTGCAGTGCATTGGAAAGTCAAGATACGAAGAATAATGTCAAGAACGAATACTCGACAACCAGCTAAGTATCTCTACACCTTAATCTTATTTTATTGCTTAGGGACTAAGCAAATTTTTAAGTGTGGGGTGGGGAGTAGTATGCAACAATTTTTCACGATATATACATTGCATACTTTTTAAAATTTGCATACATCCTACTATTTAAATGAAAAAACACTTTGAAAAATGTCAATTAAACATGCTAAACAAGATCGAGCACTTTGATTAAAAATGTTTGTTCAGAAACTCATGAATTGAATTTTTTTGAATTGAACGATTTTCATGATAGAAAATTCATTTCTTGTGACTCAACATAAGAGCTTGCCTAATTTGATTTTTCTTAGAAATTTTTGACATAACACCTTGAGAAAAGCAAAGTTTTATCCAATTTCATCGAGGAAATTTTTGAACAAAACATGGATAATATTTCATAAAGTTATTGTATTGCCTTTAGGTGACTTAAGCATATCTCGTAATATATGGTGCATTTGTTGTAACACTCGAGTTAATATTTTGACATCTAGTCAAGTCTTAAGTGTGGGGTTATCCAATAAAGTAGAGCATTTGCCGAGGGTTAGAAAAGAAAATAAAATTTCAAATATCTAGTATTTCTCCTTGAAAGTATCTGCTTTGACAAAACAAAAAGAAAAAAGAAAGCAAAAAATATAAAAGAAAATAAATTGTTTCCCCACTTAAGTCCTTGCTATTGCCTAAATAATTTGGCGACTCGAGTGAAGCTGTCGAGTGATAAACATTGAGAATTGCTTAAGGTTGATCCTTGTACTTATGTACGTAGGCATGACATACTTTTGAGAGAAAAATTCATGAAATATGTAATAATCATCCGGAATTCCTCTACTCTTATGGATTATGGCGTGTAGTCTAATTTTTGGGCAAGAATTCTTGACGTTGACCTTATGGACTAGCCCTTGCTAGCATAGGTGATTGGTTCGGTAAAACTCCTCTTGAAAATTGTGTTTTACTTTGTGATTTTCGGTGTAAGTTCAAAATGAAGAGTAAGGTCAAATCAAGGTTAGTTTCTTATTGCTCGAGTTACATTGAAATTTATGACTATCGTGATTTGGAGTGATTTTCAATGATTTCTCACGCCATGAATGATCAACTATACTTTGAAGTGTTTTAGATTAAAGAATAAAGCAAAAGAATGTTTGTTAAATTGACTAGCAAAGTAAATGAATACGATGAATGGATGATGTGCTTAGAGGATTTGTGAGTATTCCGTTATCTGAAAACTCTCACGAGACTAAAACTCGTCTGCTAGGGAAGCCTAGAGGTTTAAAGGCTTAATACATATGCTAAATGCATTCGTGATTTTCTACGACAGTGAACTAGGATTAGAATAACTTTAGAAATCTCATGAGTAAGAAATAAGCTTAATACTTGTTCGGGACGAACAAGGATTAAGTGTGGGGTGTTTGATCAGTGTAAGAAATGTCTATTTTAAGCCCCTACTTTCATGCTTATTTCCCATGATTAGAACGCAAAATATATTAATTTTGATACTTGGATTAATGTTTCAGGTCAAAAACACGATTTCCGCCTTACGAAGGAACATACATGGAAATATGAGGAAAAGCACGTGAATTCGGCCTAAATCAGACATAGTTGGGAGCATTTCTACAATCCTTAGACCGAGTGTACTAAAGTACTAGATTCGAGCTAAAAGAAGCCAAAGACTCATGTTACTCGACCGGAGTTAACACACTACTCGAGCAAGTTATCACAAGACCAAGACTCTTCGTATGGACTCTCTCCATTTAATACGAGTGGATAAGCTAGACCTTCCATTTACTCGACCATTGAATACGAGTGGATAAGTTAGACCTTTTATTCTACTCGACCCTTTTGATTACTCTTCACTATAAAAGCATCACAAGAGACACCAGCAAAGAGAGGAGGGGAGAGACCCTACCCGATCAAGTGATTGAGATTAGTCGAGTACCCAAGTGGGTGAAGTTAGAGAGAGCTCGAGGACCGTTCGGATTACACAAGACCATCCGACTTCATTTGTACTCGAGATAACAAGGAGAGGAGCAGCAGCTTGGAACTCGACCGTGGAACATCAATCACTGAGAATTTCTAAACTTTTACTCTTGTTTTATTTACATCATTTGAACATTTTTCATTCTCACTCGAGATGAGTGAGTAGTTTCCTTATGATGGAGATTTGATGAATCCCTAATGCTTATGAATAACTAGAATATGATTATCTAATTTACATGAATCAATTCTTGTATGACTATTATGTGTGTTGAATCATACCCGAGCACTATGTCTAGGTGTCCTGACAAAACGTCTAGAAGAGTAGGTCGAGTAGTATTTTCTAGGGAAGGACCGGGAGGTGAACTTAGACTATTTTGGAATCAATACAACCATTAGATCGAGTATATTAGCAAAGCGGGAGCAGCGAGTATATTTGGTGCATGAATGCATTATTTAGCTTATTTGGACAGATTAGTGAAAACACCGGGAGGAATGAAGCTAGTCGAGTAGATGTTTACGTGCGAATCCAACATTCGGGAGTGAGGATTCGTATGCTAATGCTACTCAGTCTAAATTCTATAATATAAATCCAACATTCGGGAGAGAGGTTTTATATTATCATATAACTATACGTTCTAGATTAAATTATTATCAAGAAGGAAATTCATAACTATAATCTATATCTTGCTCGAGTGAAACCATAAGTATTAGCGGAGGATTCTCATCCTTGTCATAGTTTTTATATTTGATAACAAAACCCTTTCTTCTAAACATTGCCTTTAAAATAAATAAAACACTTAAGAACTATTTTGAAAGCTAGTAATCGATTTTAAAAGTATAGCTTAACTCCATTGTTCCCTTGGGTTCGACACTAGGTCACCCCTAGTTCTATAAAAAATTTTGAGTTGCGTGTTGGAATATTTATCTTTTGAATACCGCATCACGTCAAATCTTTATTGAAAATATGGCCATGACATTATTAATTAGCCTGTCCACAGAGGAAATCCATGATAAATAATATTGAATTAACAATGTCTAATTGGGTCGGGCCATCAAGAGATAGATTATATAAGCCATCAAGAGATAGACTATAGAAGACTCTAGAGAACTATGGAGAAATATGGATAATTATGGAAGAGGATATTTTAGGAGGAAAAATCTAGAAAGTGTAATAACAACCGTAGGATCAAAATGATCCTAGCCATTCATTAGGATTTGTTATGGTATAAATAGGGGTCATGTGATGTAGGTTTAACATCTTGAATAAGTGAGAATGAGTGAGCATAAGGTGTGAGTTACTCCTCTTGTAAAAGTTTCTCATCTTAATAATAAAATCCGTCTTGGGTAAGCTGCGCAACTCAACAAAATAATACTACGTAGCGCTGAAATAACATCTCCCTCCTTAAAACCGAAATCAGGAAACATACCTGAGTTTGTTTCCAGACTTTCTGAAAAGTTTAATCTTTAATTCCACTCGAGCCTCGAGTTCAGGTCAGTTTTTAGCTGAAATCGAATGGCAATGGCATATATAAACAGATATAAAACAAAAAGATGAAGCAATTGAGTTATTTAAAGAGTAATGATATATAAACTCACGCAATGACGGAGAGCCAATCGCTATAAATAAATTTTAGTGCAAACAGATTAAGATTGTCCGATCATCAAGTTTCTTTTACAGAGGTCACTAATCATGCAGTGGGCTTTTTCTAATCCTTGGTGCCTTTGGATACTAGCAGAGAGAGCCTAGTTCCAACCCCCTTGCCATCTATCTCTATCAAAAAGTGAGTTAAAGATCAAAAACATATTCATAACAGAGTTCCATCCAGGGTGCTAGGATTCAAAAGTCCCTGGGAATTGTGGTAAGGAAATATGCCAACCTTAAGTCACCTTAAGATTTTTGGTTGTGCTGCATATGCTCACTTAAGGGAAGGGAAACTGGATCCCAGGTTAGTGAGATGTGTGTTCATAGGGTATCATCAGGATTTTGGTACAAAAGGCTACAGGTTATGGGACAGAGATTCACCAGGGGTCAAGGTAATAATAAGCAGAGATGTGGTATTTGATGAGGAAAACTTTCCTTGTAGAAAGGAAGTCAGCTCTGGAAGTCAATCACATCACCTGCCCACAAATGTGATGGACTATGATATTGGTGGACTGGAAAGTGGAGATCAGGAAAATCATGATGAGGTACTTGATCAGGTGGAGGATTTACCAGACCTACACCACAATGATGGTGAAGGAGGAAATGATCCTGGACAACAGGATTAGTTAGCTAAATATCAGTTAACAAGGGATAGAGAAAGAAGGCAAATAGTTCCAAATAGGAAATATAATTCTTATGCAGAACTAATTTTTACTGCCTTGATAGCTTCCAGGGAAATAACACAGGTAGAACCTGAGTCTTATGCTGAGGCTGTTCAGTCAAAAGATGAAGTCTCTTAAGGTAAATAATACCTGGATCCTGGTGAGGAAGCCTGCTAATCAAAAGGTGGTGGACTGTAGGTGGCTCTACAAGCTTAAAGAAGGGCTGACCAAACAAGACCCACCAAGGTATAAAGCAAGGTTAGTGGCAAAAGGTTATATTCAAAAGGAAGGTATTGATTTTACTGAAATATTTTCTCCAGTTGTTAAATTCAAGACAATAAGAATAATGCTTGCTGCAGCTGCTTTCTATGATTTAGAAGTAGAACAACTTGATGTGAAAACTGCATTTTTACATGGTAATTAGAAGAGACTATATACATGAGACAACCTGATGGTTTTGTTGATAAAAAAATTCCAGATCATGTTTGTTTATTAAAAAAGTCTCTATATGGCCTTAAGCAAAGTCCTAGGCAGTGGTATAAGAAATTTGATGGTTTTGTGTGCAGCATAGGATTTACTAGAAGTGAGTATGATGCATGTTTCTATTTCAGTTTTAAGGATGGCATACCTGTTTACATTTTAATATATGTCGATGATATGTTATTGATAAGTAGATCTTGTGAGAAAATTTCAAGTCTGAAGGAGAGGTTGAGCAGTATGTTTGACATGAAAGATCTAGGTCCAGCTAAGAAAATTCAAGGGATGATTATAGATAGGGATAGGAGGAATAATTCATTGAAGTTGCATCAGAAACCTTACGTGGAAAAGTTGATCAGTAGGTTCAGTATGAGTAACTGTAACAGCACCAGTATGCCTTTGGTTGGACATTTTAATCTTAGTAAGGATCAGTGTCCCAGAACTGAAAGTGATAGAGTTAGGATGAATAAACTTCCTTATGCAAATGTTGTGGGTTCAATTATGTATGCTATGATAAGCACTAGACCTGATCTAGGTTATGCAATTTCAGTGATTAGTAGATATATGTCCTGTCCAGGTTATGATCATTGGTTAGCTGTGAAATGGGTGATTTCATACATATCTGGTACTTTAAATGTGGGGCTCAATTTTGGTAAAAGGACATCTACATTTGATCAGGCTGGCTTTGTAGATTCTGATTTTGCAGGTGACAAGGATTCCAGGAAATCAACTACTGCATTCTACTTCACTTTGGGTAGATGCTGTGTAGCATGGAAGTCAGGTTTGCAATCAATAGTTACTTTATCCACTACTGATTCTGAGTATGTGGCTATCTGTGAAAGTGTTAAGGAATGTATTTGGTTGCAAGGACTAATTAAAGAGTCAAGATTGTCATCTGAAAATGGAGTTATCTAATCTGATAGTCAGTCAGCTTTATATTTGTGTAAGATTCCTGTGTATCATGATAGGACTAAACACATTGATGTTAGATACCATTTTATTAGAACACAGTTATCTGATGGAGTGGTTAAGATTGTTAAAGTCAGGACTAAGGATAACCCAGCTGATATGGGTACAAAGGTTGTGTCTTTGGTTAAGTTTAGACATTGTTTAGATCTGCTTGGAGTTGGTTGAAGCATTGCAAATATGAGCGCTAATCCCAGTCAAGAGAGTCTGCTAAGCTAGCTGATAAACAGAATGATGCAGCTTCAGGTGGAGGAATGTTGAATGAAGCTGCATTAGAAGAATTAAAGTGTAAACAAACGACAGCGTTCGAGACCAGGCGCTAATACAAATGGAACGACGACGTTTCAGGAAGGTGCATCTAGCTGATCGGACGGCTGGAATTAAAAGTGAATCAAGGGCCAAGATTTAATCTGGAGATTGCTTAAAGGGGCGAGCTTCAGTTCATTAGGGAAATTCGATTTCGAGAGAGCTGCAAGATTGATTCATCAAGAAACGATTGAGAGCTGCGTTGGAGTGTCTGGCGAGTTTAGTCAGAGCTTGTGAGCGTTCGATTGTTGAGTTCTGCTGTATAGATCGAGGCTTGTTCGATCTAGGTCTGAAATATTGGTGGCTGTAATTTGAAGCTGGTTTTCAGCGTTGCTTAGTGGATTCTCGAGCACAGGGATTGCTCAACGTGGAGTAAAGGCCATTTGGTCATATAACCACGGTATAATTGTTCTTGTATTGTTTTTCATTCAAATTCCAGATTTTAGGGTCCTTAGATTGAATTTCTTGGAACCTATTGATAGTCGAATTGAGTTGCATAATCATACAACAGATCCAATCCAAAAACGTCGGTTTTGATTTGAATGATTTTTAAAAACGTTGATTTTTGAAAATGAGCTTTGTATTTATAGCTTGGAATAATTTGAGGTATGACTGCGTTGACCGAGTCATTTTTTCAGGATCGAGCCAATCAAAATTGACTCGCCCGAGTAACTTAGCCAAATTTTTGCACTTTTTCAAAATCAAATAAGCTTTTACGCACACCTGACATCGCGTCTTTGTGCACAGCAAATCAAAATTTATAAATCTACTCAAAATCAGTATAGTAGTAAGCAGGGTCGAACCCAAGAGAGTAATTTAGTGTTGGAGATTGTTTGTAAGCTAACAACTAAAATGTTTACTAATAAATGAGAAATCACAGTTCAGGGAATCTCTTTGCAACTAGTAATCACAGACCAGACACATTTCAATCTAATGTATTATAATTGTTCTAATTAGATAGTCCCACTAAGGTTGTTACATAATTCTAGTTCTATCTTCTATTACATGCCAAACTACCACAAAACTCCACCGCTAGGCTTCACTAGTATGACAATTTAATTAGCTATCATGCAATTGTTATAGACCTAAGTTCAGAGCAAGGCTGAGTCAAGCAAATTACAATACATACAATTATAACAAAGAACAGAATTCACCAAATTAAAACTTGCTATTCAATGATCTCATATAATGTTGCAACTCAATTCCCAAACTGTAGGGAATTTAGCTACTCGTTGAAAACATTGTAACAAAACAAAATCTAAAAACTGAGTTTGAAGAGTCATCAATTGTGACGACTAAGGTTGAAGCTTGATCGCAATTCTCTATCCCAAGCTCTGGAATTTCTCCTTCCAAAAAGATCCCCAATTAAGAATGAAACCCTAATCAAAAGCTGCTGAATTTCTGAACTGGGCCGGGCTGAACTTTTCGCGGACCCTTAAGGAATTATATAAATTCAATAAATCCCTTTAGCGTCCGCGGCTGACGTTAGCATGACGTCATCCAGTTTGCTTTTGCTTCTTTCCTTCGTCTCCATGATCCGAATTCGTCTATAATTGCTCCATAAGCGTGTAAAATCTCTTTTGCACTCCAAATATGCTTGAAATGCAAAACACTACGAAAAGGTAATATTTCACATATAAAGCATATAAGAACAATGGAAATAAGACAATGATGGATCTTATAAATATGCTCCATCAAACTCCCCCACACTTATCGTTGTTCATCTCGAACAAGTAAAAAAAAAGTAAAAGTCTAGATTACAGATTTGAACCAGTCAAAATATATTGTGACTACATGCTAATACAATTCATGATATCCTATCTAATTATCTCATTAAAATCTGCATACACTCATCGTCAATGATGTTCAGCCTGCACTCAACGATACAAAATACTCAAGTCAAGATATATCAATGGTCATGTAGAGATAGTCCTTTTCAGATTCCTAGCTTCATTCTTCAATTCACAATCCTAATCGCACTAAAAGTTGAATTTTTAATATGACATTCGAAACATACTATTTAGATAAATTCACTGGCAACAATGAACTTTTATTCATTCATTTTTTGAATTTTGTAATTTTCTAATGGCTTGCCTTATAATTGAAATGTGATAGGCTTGAAATTCTTGTGATACTTGCTTGTTTTCTTGAATAAATTTTAGCACCTACTTAGCTTGTGTGATATAGTTGATACATTCTTTTGAGCTAAGTTTGGGGTTACTCATTCTACGAGCTCGACTTTGCTATTTCTCAATGATTATTTAACAAACTCACCTACATTCGATTATCATGATACCTTGTGAGTTTAGGTTTGTATCAAGCCGAGCAAAAATGAGGAGCAAGCATTTGATGCATACTAGTCTTCCATCACACGAGAGAAGTTTTTTACCCTTCTCTTATGCTTTTACTTGATTGCTTAGTGATAGAGCACAGTTGTACGCTACTTTAAGTCCTTTACATTGCTCATATTCTAACATATTTCAGTATAAGATTACGCTTTTGGTGTAGTTTTGTATCTCAGGTCTAAAAGATGAGTTAGAACAAAAACGCAACAAGAAGGCTGATTTCCAGAACAAAAGACAACAACTTGACAACAAGGACAGAAGACCACTGGCGCGCGAGTGTGGGTCGCGCAGAAGACAGCAAAACGGTGACGTCAGCCGACAGCGAGATATCCAGAGCGATGACGTCATCACGCGCGAAGAATATTTCGAAGTTCAGTTTTTGGAGATTACATATTTCCTAAGCTGATTTTTAGAGATATAGATGATTTCCTACAGATATCCTTGCCTAATTATTCGTGGAAACCCTAGGAGGCAAGACTATAAATACAAAGATTTAATGGAGATCACATGCATGCACGCAGACGGGACCAGGTGGCTCAGAGCAGACTTCCGACGCGCGCAAGCTGTCACGCGAGACTGACGACGCACCATACAGATTTGTCTTGTTATTTTAGTTGTCTTATAATTATTCTTGAGATGTATTCAATCAGCATGAGTAGCTAAACTCACTGAACTCGGTTTGGATTTTGATCTGTGAATAATATGTTTTGAGGTCTTGTTCTTAATTTACATGATTAAAGTTTAGTATTATTATTCCGAACTCAATTGCATGATAATTAGGTTAGACAATTAAGCGAAGCCTTGCACCGCAGACTTAGTTGTAGAATCTATTATCTATAGTTAAACTATCAGAAGTACGTGACTGTGAATGATAGGAGTAACACTAGAATAGGCAGTAGCTACCTTGACCGGATTCGTTATTGACTAGACTAGATTGAGTAGTAATATCATACAGACTTTGACCGGAATGTATGTGTAGGTTATCAAGCTGTGACAGGACCTTAATCTACGTGGACAATTATATCATGTACCATTAGTGACCAAGGACAAACATAGAATTCATAGTGAAGAATCTGAACCGAGCTCATCTCTTGCATATTTATTTACATCTTTTATACCTACTGTCTGTGTGTGCGCCAGTTGTACTTGCGCAGCAGTTTTTTTCTTTTCTTTTAATTGTTTTCACTCACAACCCCCAACTTTAGTTTGTAGTTGAAAAGAGACTTCCACCGTTCCCTGTGGATTCGACCCCAGCTTGCCGATACTATACTAGTAAGGAGTGTCGGGACAAATTTGCAGCACTCAACGACGTGCTCGTCACTTAGGGACTAAGCAATATTTTAAGTGTGGGGTGGGTAGTATGCATGACTACATACTTTGATTTTTTTTGCAAAGAAGGCGTTGTTATTGGCAAAAAGAGACAATACAGACACAAGACAACCTGCAACACAAGGAAACCCTCCTCAAGAACACACAAACCAGCAACAAACAACACAAGATGGTCATCACCGCACCATAGAAACAACACAAGACACCATTACAAAGCAAGACATCTATACAGAGAGACTGGGCATACCCATAACCATCATGTAACCTGCTGTATATGCTTCTTCATTTGCAGCATTCTTGTAATTCTATAGACAGTGCTTATGCAGCTCTCCTTCATGCCTCTAAAAACATTGATATCTGTTTTTCCACGCTTCATAGATGCATGCACAGATAATAAACTCAACCTCTTCCTTTTCTCCTTTTGAGTTCCATCTGGTTCTATCAACCCAACATAACATTTCCTCCCAAATCTTCAACAACACGCGCCTAGATGTAGAGTCTTTACCTGGTTCAAGTGTTGTTGCAGCTTCTCATTTGTAAAATTGATACAAAACTGCTCAAAACTACGTGCACTACTACAATTTGATTACTCACATTTTATCATTATTTTGACCGTTTATGAGCAATGACACTTTCTTTACATCACACTCATCCTACATTTTTGAAAAAAAACTTGAAAAAAGGTTTGTTAAGTTTAAGAATACATTTTTGAAACTACTTGTGACTGTGGATTGTGAAGTTTGCTCATAGATCATGAGGCTATACGATGATTGAAAGTTCCTAACTATTGCATTGTTATTATGAATTGACATCCATACTAGCTTAAATCATTTGATATTTATATACTCTTCCTTGCATAATGAATAAGGAGAAATAAGTAGCATATACAAAAAAATCATGAAGCATCATATAAGTTTCTTGCTTGCTTTTAGGTAGATATGTCAAAATTACCCATTATCCATTACCCGCCCTTTATCCGCCCGTTAAAATACCCGTCTATACCCGCCCGTTTAGAGATAAAGGGTAATCATACCCGTTACCCGTTTATACCCTTTTATTATAGGGTGGCTCATTACCCGTCCGTCATATTTCATTAGAAAATTCATCAAGTTCTACTCATAAACTACCGTCAATCTACTAAAAAATTAGATACTCATTTTCGTACTTTACAAATAATAGAATAATTGGTAAAATAAAAATAGGTAGTTAAAGGGTAAATGAGTTATTAATGGATAAACGGGTATTTAATGGGTAAACGGGTAAATTAATACCCGTTACCCGTTTATACCCGTTATCCTATATACCCGCCCGTTTACCCGTTACCCTTTATAACCGGGTCATACCCGCCCATACCCGCCCCATTTGACATATCTACTTTTAGGTGACTTTAGTTTAATTGCATAGCTTATGTATTGACTTTGCTTGCATATATGCTTGATTCTTGCTAATTAGAAGCTATCTAAACATTACTCAAGTATTTCTCTTCTTCTCTTTCTATGCGTTAAAGTATAGTTGAGAGCTTTTTTCAGTTGGTCTCTGCATGACTGCTTTCGTTTAATGTTTGGTGGTTGTTTTCTACTACTCTGTCTACCATTTTTGTCTCATCTCTTTTCAAACTCTTTTGGTGCCATTTATTTATAAACTTTGTGTGAATTCCTGGTCGTGGTCGTGGGAACTAAGGGATCCTGGGGTGTTATTTACCATGAACAATATGGAGAAGGAAGTGGAAGGTTTAGCCTCGGAGCTTGAAGGTAAGATGGTGGTCTCGCTAAAACGGGCGAACTAGCTTGAAGCGAGGAAGAGGCTGCAGAACTCACTACTTACTAAACTTGCGTCAGGTCGGAGTTTTTAGAAAAATGTGATGGTTGAGATTTTCAGCAAGATATGAAAATTATCAAAGCCACCCTCATATCAAATGGAGGAGTGTAGTATGCTCATGGTGAAGTTTGAAACAAGGGAGGATCAGGAGGTGTTGTCAGGAGGGCATTGGTCCTTTGATGGTAATGCAATCGTGCTACAAAGCTGGGAACCAGGTATGACTGGTGAGGATTTCAATAACACAAAAATCAATATTTTTGTGCAGCTACGCAGGCTTCCGTATGAGCTGAGGACGAATTCGCTTGCGGCATAGCAGAGTATGTTGGAAAAATCATTAAACATGACAGTAATGGATCCCTTAAGGAGTCAAACATTAGCAGGGAATATATCAAATATTGAGTTGAGCTTGACACCACCAAACCAATTTTGCCAAAAAATTTATTCAGAAGGGATGGAAGACGTCATTACCTTTTTGTAGTGTTTTGTATTTCAGACATATTCGGACTGCGAATGAGCTTTTAAACGCTTATGAAGCACTTTTACACGAATTTGAATCAGGGAGATGAAGGAAAGAAGCGAGAACGAGTGGATGACGTCATGCTGATGTCAGGCGCAGACGGTGAAGGATTAAAATCTGCGGACGGTACTGAATTTCCATAATCCTTAAGGGTTTACAGGAAATATTCATGAAGGGTTCCCAGAGAGCTCTGTCCGGCCCATTTCAAAAAGTTCAGCAGTTTTTCATTAGGGTTTTAACCCTAATCCAAAAACAACAGATCTTGACGGAAAAATCCAGAGCCTTGCGGGATAGAATTGACATCAAGCTTCATTCCTAGACTTCACAATTAATAACTAATCGAACTTAGTTTTAGTATTCTATTTTGTTACAATGTTTTCAATGAGTAGCTAAAATTCCTACAGTTTGGAGAATTGAGTTGCAACATTGTATGAGTCCGTTGAATAACAAGTTTTAATTTAGTTGCTTGACCCAGCATAGCGATGGAATTAGGTTTATATCAATTGCATGATATTTAATTGAATTGTCATAGTAGTTAACCCTAGCAGTGGAGCTATTATGGTAGTTTGATTAGGTAATTGTGACATTTTCTTGAGACTCTAGCGAGTAAAAGAATATAGAACTAGAATTAGGTAAAATCCCTAGCGGGACAATCTAATTATAACAACTATAATTAACTTGATTGAGGCGTGTCTGGTCTATGATTACTAATTGCAACGAGATTCCCTGAAATCTATTTTCTTATTAGTAGTAAAACCTTTAGTTGTAGCTCATAAAAAACCTCCAAAAATCCCCCTTTTAGGACTAGCAGTATAACTCTTCGACTAGATTACTTTTCTTTGCGTTCGATCCTACTTACTGCTACACTAATTTTGAGTAGGATTATAAATTTAGATTTGCAGGGCAAAACGATGCGCTGTCAAATTTGCTATCGTTGCCAGAAAAAGTAACTTAATTTAGGAGTTTTAATTAAAATGAGATTTTTTCACAATTTTTTTATTTTTTCCTTAATCTCTAAAATATTTGACTCTTTATAATGGATGATACAGGCGAAAACGAAAGAGATCTAGCCTTGCCACATGTTGGAGGCAGACGTGACAATGAGCCTGTCATGGAAGGATTTGACGAACCAGAACGTGAACTCCGGTGCGGATTGAGGGAGTCAGAAGAGGCGCTCCGAAGAGCATAAGATTAGCAGCATATGGATAATGGTCCGGAGAGACAAAATTAGAATTTAAAGTTACCACCAGCAGATCCATATCAGCCATGCATGAAAATTCAAATCATGAAATAGGTTTAAAATTAATTAATCAAGTTAGTTACAGTTAAAAGTCATATAATCTAATTTTGTCCCAAAAATTATGACAATTATCAATATACAAAAACAAAATATAATATATTATATTATATTATAAAATTTTAAAATTAATTGATAGGTTTACGATTGAATATTGAAATTAATTACAATTAAAGGTTATATAAGTTAAAGGTTATTACAGTTTAAGTACTATATAAAAATAAAAGTATAAATTATTTTAACATATAAAGAACTAAAATATATTTAAAAAAAGAAAATGAAAATTTTATAATGAATTTAAAAAAATAATTTAAAATCTAATAATAACACACATGTTTATAATTCATTTATAGGTTTCAAAGTAAATAATGAAATTAGTTACAGTTAAATGGTCCCAAAAAACAAGAATAGTGGAGGCCCGGTTTTGTCCAAAAATTATTACAATTTTAACTATGAGTTGAGTTCTAGAGAAACATTAAATATATGTAAGACGGAAGGACTAAAGCTTAGCCATTAATTTTGATAATCCGACAGTTGAGATTAAAGTTAGTTTTTTTGAAATGGGCGGTTGAATTTGTAAAAAACCCTAACGGTTGAACTTGGCGGTTTTATTTATAACAAAATCTCATCCGTTGAATTATTAATAATCAATGTTCGAGATCATGTCCCATGGTCTCACATATATTTAGATGTCCTTCTTGAACTTTACTGTTTAACTATTATCTAACAATTATTTTAAAACATATGTATCTGAGAAGTATATAAAAATCAATTTAACTTCACATAAAATTTTATAATAAATATAAAAAAGTATTACTATGAGCTATTATGTATCACGAAGAGAAATCCTTATTCATTAGAATTAATTTATATATTTCAAATTTAATAATTGGGTAAATTATCGAAAACCACCCATAAATATAGGTTTTTTCCGAGAACCGCCTTATCTTTAAAACTTATAAAAACACACCTTTATGTTTATGAAATTTGTCAGAAACCAACCATATATTTAAATGTAATTGAAATATTAATAAAAAACTATTAAAAATAAATAAAATAATAAGCAAAAATCATAAATAAAAACTATATAAAAAAATTTGAAATGATGTATTATACCTTTTATTCATATGATATGTATTCAAATATGGAGTATTAAAAATTACAAAAGTTTACCGGCAATCGTAATTGCTCTATTAAATTTTATAAAAAATCTTAATGTATTAAAATTAAAGTTTAAACTATATGTTATATGCAATAAATTTTGTGTTTGTATGCTTTATATGTAATAACATGTAACAAAAATTTGTACTTGTATGTGCTATAATGTGTAGTAAGTTAACCATATAACACACGATTATTTATTCAATATATAACTTCTAACTACACGCTATCAAAAAAACTATAACTACACATGGAAATTGTAATACTTATTTTCAAAGTTGCAATTTTAATATAAATGTGAAAACTAAATTTGTACAAAAAAATATGATGTCTTTAAATTAAAATGTGATACCATGTAACACAAAATTAATAGTGGCACCATAAAAATAAGAAAATAAAAAAATTAGGATATTTGTAAGACACAGTATTTTTTTATAGGTTTTTTTCACATTTAATACATATCTTATGAATAAAAAGTATAATACTTCATTCATATTTATTTCTAAATTTTAAAATTTATTTAATATCCTTAATTTTTAAAGTTTTTTATAATTTTTTTAAATATATAGGAAATTTTTTGTATTTTAAAAGTTTTTTATGTTTTTTATTGATATTTCGCTTAAGTTTAAACATATGGGTGGTTTCTGGCAAATTTTATAAACAGAAAGGTGTGTTTTTATAATTTTTAAAAATATGGGTGGTTTCGGGAAAAAAACCTTTATTTATGGGTGGTTTCTGATAATTTATCCTTAATAATTAAATAAATAAGATTTTGGTTCACGCTCTCAAACAATTAGATTAAAGGTTACAGTCCATTCGTCCCATAATAATAATATTTATAATAATTATATATAAATAAAATTAAAAATTATTTGAAACCATATATAGATCTAGATTATATTAATGAAATTAAAAAATTAAAAAAATGTGAATAAAAATATATATCTCAAAATATTATAAATTAATCGAATAAATTTTTAAACGGACGAGTAAGTTTTTGTGAGACGGAAGGACATCATCTCAATCGTTGACATACATTAATACAACGGTTAAGATTAATAACCGTCAATCATTAACCATCGCGTGTTTTTACTAATTCAATACCAAATTCATTATCAATTACTTTTCATCTCAACAGTTAGATTAATAAATCCAACGGTTAAGACGTTGAATTTATTAATTATTGTCACATTAATTATTGTCCTTCTATAATCTAATCCATATTAATCGGATTTTAAATTTAAACTATAGGTTTAAAATTAAATAATGAAATATTATTTAAAATATAATGTTAATTATTAAAGTTAACCTATTGGTTTAGAGAATGGATCAAATGAAAAGTAGTAGTTTCGTTGTAAAATACAAACAAATCTAGACCACCTTTTTAATTACATCCGACGGTTAGAATATAATCTTATTAATTGATATATTAAATGACAAAAAGGGGGAAAATGGAAACATAAATTAGAATATATTTACAAATATATTAATTAAATTCATTCCCTTATTTAAGGAACATTTAATTTTTTGATATGGGAAACCGACGTTCAAATTTTTGTAATGTAAAGGTGGTTTAATTTTTAAAGTTAATGATACGTGAAAAAATTAGTAAACATTTTTCCCAATCAATTTCAAGTATTCAATTAGTGATTTACAATATCGATCACTTTCTACTATATAATATGATTCACGGTTTGATATGATATGATTCATGAATCATATGATAGCAAATTATGAATCATGTCCGAGCAAATCATGACTCGAGGATATGATTCAAAAGTTACTCTGTGTTATACAATATGGTCGTCAGTTGTGAGGGTTAAGGCCAAAACTTGTGCAGTTTAAGTTTGTAATAGTGTATGACCCATGAATCACATTATAGCAAATCATGAATCATAGTATAGCAAATTATGAATCATAGTATAGCAAATTATGAATCATAGCATAGCAAGCATGAATCATATCACGCAAATCATGAATCATAGCATAGCAAATCATGAATCATATTATAGCAAATCTCGAATCATAGTATTGCAAATCATGAATCATAATATAGCAAATCATGAATCATATGAATGCGACCGTGGACCATATGTATGTAACCTGTGAACTAACACACAATTTATAAACCTCTTTTTTCATTAACTTCATAGAACATAAAACTGATCATCAACCCAAAATGTCAAACCAAAGTAGATCATTCCTAACAATTAAAAACATCAAAATGATGCAAGTTCCCTGAGTTCCCCAATCCAGCCCTAGGGTTTCAAATCTCCAAGAGAGTGAGTCGTTGATGATTGGGATGGATGATTCACAAATCGCGTTGGTATGGCTGGGCGGATGGCTGTCGTCGATTGTTTATATTCGGAGCCAAATCGAATCGATTACGATTTGAAATAACATGATTTCCGGAATCACTTGATTGTAATTAATGTTTATGACTAATTTACCCTTTAGATGATTCAAAAATTATGTTTTATATTTAATGTTTCATATATTTACAATTCGACCCCTTATTAATAGCCATCAGATCTATCTTATTTAATGGTAAAGATTCATTTGCATTTTACAACCTGATCTTATTTTTCACCTGATCGTTACTCATTATATAAAAGAGAACGGATCAGGTGAAACGAACTTATAAGATATAACATAAAACATAATATGAGTCATTCGATCATGAAAGAATGTATGGTTAAGATCTAAATCAGATTTTTTAATCATTATTTAAATTAAAATATATTAGTAAAATAATATCAGGGGCAAATTAGTCATGAAATAAGCAATTGATTTGACCGGTTACCTAAATTTGAGGAAATTCAAAACTAATTGAATTTAAAAGAATCCGATTTTTGTATGAAAATCAAAGGCTAAACTTTTTACTGTTATGGTAGAACCTAAATTTGAGGAAACCCAAAACTATTTGAATTAAAAATCTGATTTCATAGAACCTAAAATCAAAGACTAAATCCTTTACTTTTATGGTTCACTAACCAAACACGTCTAAAACTGAATCAAACATGTATTTTTGTACAACCTTGACTGTTATGGTTCATGAACCAAACATGTACAAAAACTGAACCAAACATTTATTTTTGTACAAGTTTGGCTGTTATGGTTTATGAACCAAAAATGTACAAAAGCTGAACCAAACATGTAAAAAAGTTGAACCAAATATGTACAAAAGCTGAACCAAATATGTACAAAAGTTGAACCAAACATGTACAAAAGATGAACCAAATATGTACAAAAGCTGAACCAAACATGTACAAACGCGGAACCAAACATGCACAAAATATATTTACAAAACCAATAAAATAAACATAAATGTCAAATTGAATAATAAAACACAAAATATAATTTAAATTATTATAATAATAATAATCAGATTAGTGGTGGTCCAGTTCGGTTCAAAAAATATGAAATTTTTGCTAACGTATAAAAACAAAATTATAAATTATTTTAAAACACACACACTTGAAGTATATGAAAAATTAATAAACTGAACATAAAACGTTAAAAAATATAGAAAACAAAATATCATTGTGAGCTATTGTATATCATTATATTATATTAACTTTTAAATCTAATTATTCACAAGATTACACACCAAGTTTTGTGTCAATTCGGTCTGTGACACGAAAAACTCTCTCTGCCTTATCTCGACTCGACCGCCTCCCCAAAACACTTCCACTGCTTTCACCGAATCAAACTAT